>APFE030844838.1:18202-59852 GCA_000404065.3 Pinus taeda
TCATAGAAATCAAAATCCAGAGAGAAATTAGACATACCTTCTACCATACCATTACCATGAAGTATTTGAAGGCCCTTCTCTCCAATATGTCCAAGAATTTGATGCCATAGCATGGTCTTTTCTCCAGAGACCACTAGATTTTCTGCTCCACTTTAAGGAACCACAAAACTCTTACACCCATCAGTAACATTGCTACCATGAAGCTTGTACATAGTTCCAATCCAAACTCCATGTATCAATACCAGTGCTCCCAAAACTATTTTGCAAGTATAGTTCTCGAACACTATTTTTGCACCTGCATCATCCATATTGATTACAAAAATTAGATTTCTATGTAGGAATATGCAAAACACCCGAAAGTGTTCTAATCCTTCCACCTTGTAACTTCAACTTGACTTTTCTGCAATGAATGATTCTAGCCTTCCTATCATCCTATAAGAAGATATCACCACCCTCGTATTTCTCATACTCGCAAAACCACTCTCTATGGGGAGTGAAGTGAAAGGATGATCTTGAGTCAATCAACCATGCCTCATGATCTACATGTGTACTTGAAGAAGAAGCCAAGTAAAAATCCCCACCTTCATCTGACGTGGTTTTTTCCTCCATAGAAGGACCATCATTAGATCCATTTCCTTTCTCATGAGCTTTAGATTTATAGTTCCTTTTGAAGTGCCATTCCTTTCCACATTTCCAGCAAACCTTTATAGGTTTTCCTAGAGATTTAGATCTCCTACTTGAGGACTTATTTTTGTTTCTATTCTAGGACTGTCCTCATATAGGCAAGGCATCACCATTATGGCCCTCCATATTTTTCCATCTCATCTCCTCTGACAACAAGGATGAGACTATTTCATCAAACAAAAAGGAAGAGAACACAAAAAATTGATACAATTATATTCATCTAAAGTTTTATTATCAAGAGATAATAATTGGATTACCACAGTATTAAAGGTGTTCAGATGCTTTGTCATCGAGTCTCCATCTTTCATCCTTAGGTTATACAACTTTTTTCATAGGAAAAATTTATTCACTAGAGACTTAGATTGGTATAAAATCCCTAACCTGTCCCACAAAGCCTTCGTTGAAGCTTCCCCTGTTACATTTAGGAATATTGGATTTGAGACACAATCATATTATTCTTTTTGCCTTTCGATCCAACTTGGCCCAGTCTTTAGGTGACATTGTTGTTGGTTTAGCACTCGGATCTACCACGATCTACTGATCTTTATCCACCAGTAGATCCTTCATCTTGAGTTTCCATACCTCAAAACTCTGACCATTAAATTTCTCGATCTCTATCTTTCCACTACTCGCCATATTCTTTCACCACAAGAATCGATCCCGCAGATCTCCCACTAAATAGGGTCTACCACAGGCCCGAGCAAAACCCCTCAATAGCAAAGGTGTCCCCTTGAAGTCGAAACAACTCTGATACCAAATGTAGGTTTTAACCCTGTATAGAAATTGCTTTCATACGAATTCTAAAAAAACAAAAAATAAACAATGGCGAGAGCATAAAACATAAAACAAATATACACAGATATTTTCCCCTAGATCCCCAAACCAAGGCTACTAGATTTATTTTTCATTATATTCCTTTCAATGTTACAATACATATATATATACATGTTGAAGCATCCATAAACCCCAATAGATTAATCCTGGATTAGAACATAGCTATAGTTCCCTTCACTGGATCTACAAAATACCAAGGATAGAAGAGCATCATGCCCAAAACCATGTGTGAAATCCATGCACAAAACCATAGGTAGGTCCGCCCACCTAATATAGGGTCCAAAAAAAAATTTCGCTGGGCACTGCCCCAGACGATGTGCAATGGGGCTACCAGCCCCCTGTGACCCCCCAAGTGTGGGCTAGTCGTGGAAAGAATATAACACACACCCAACAATAAGAAACAAAGTGAGGGACCAGAATAGCCCCTGAAGAGAAGCTTATCCTAGGTTAATTGTTTTCTATGGAGGAGAAGCTAGAGAAAATAAGTTATATTGGGACAAATCTTCTGACGTCGGATTTTAAGCCATAATTGTTGATTTGGAGTGTCTATTTGATTGTCTACAAGGAAGTAAGATTCTTTGATGGTGAAATAACCTTGTCGCTGGTATTACCAACAAAGTTTTTCTATATCTTCAAAAAAGTGGATTTTTCGATGTAGAAAAATTTCCTTGAACTTTTCAGGAGCTTAGGTTGATAAGGGGATGTCCTATGAGGGGGTAGATTGCCATCGACAATAATTAGTCTTTAGGGATATGTTTTACCAGTAATAAGACACAATAATTTTCCATTGAGATTGTATAACATAGTGTATATCTTGAAGATGTTATTGGCTAGAAATTGTTGGAAATTGACACCAAGAATCATCCCAAAATAAATTAGCTTTTCCAATCTTGACTTCCCAAAAGCAGTTCTCGTGTACTAAATTTTTTCATAGATCATCCCATTGGAAAGGTACTTGTGGGGATGCATTTTTCATTAGAGATATGATTGTTGTATTTATTGGATCATATTTTCTTCCATATGTCCTAACCTTCTTGTAGACAGTGCCATCAAATCTTGGTTCCTATGACAATATTCAAAGTTTTCGGATCCTAGAGGCCCATTCCTCCTAACTTTTTGGGGAGACATAAGTTCTCCCAAGAAAATAGTGCCAACTTTTATCTCTCTTTTCTCTCTTCCCCATAATAATTGTTTTCAAGGACTTTGATTTGCTGAAGGATGCTTTGGGGTGCTATAAGGGAAGAGAGAAGATACGTGGGTAAGGCATGTAGGACATATTTAAGGATAGTTCTGCCATATATGTTAATTGAGTGGAAATCCTAGCTATTCAATCATTTAGTAAACTTTTGAATGACGCTAGACCAAATTTCAGTATTCATGGAATTGGGAGCTAAAGAGGCACCTAGATAGGTAATGGGTAAGGTGATTTTTCTGAAGCCCAACAAATTAGTGAGATGATGTTGAATAAAAAGGGGAATATTTAAGAATAAAATCTCATGCATTTGTGAAATTATGTCCATGCCTGAGGTAGTCGTGAAATCATCTAATACTTTTTAAAAGACTAAAACTTCTGAGATAGTTGGAACAGCCATGAGAATTGCATCATCCACAATTATTTGGTGCAAGGCCTTCTCATTATAGTTGGAGAAGCATATACCCTTGATGGAAACAATAATAGTAGCTTGTTTTAGGGTCCATATCATCCCTTCAATTGTCAGGATGAAGACAAATGAGGAAATAAGATCACCTTGATGAATTCCTATATAATGGTTGAAGGCCTTAGAGGGAGATCCATTAAATAAGAGATAGAAGAAGGTGAAGGAGATAAGGAAATGAATCATGGTGATTAAGGCTTCTAAGGAACCAAATGATCTGAGAATTTGGAAATTTTATTAACAACTTAATTTATCAAAATCCTTAGGTAAATCGAGCTTGATGAGCATACTTTCTTTTTTTGAATGATGAAGGGAATGAACTAGCTCTTGGGCCACTATTATCCCATCCAAAATTTGTGTTCCATCAAGATATATTATTTTCTTCGAAGAGATTAGTGCAAGAAGCGTTTTAAAACGATTGGAAATGAATTTAGAGATAATTTTGTTAATAGTGTTGCAAAGGGAAATAGAACAAAAACCACTATGGTTCTTTAAATTGGATTTTTTGGGCACATGGGTAAGAAGAATAGCATTGAGGGCTTGTAAGACAAATTTTGTTGATCAATATTACTCCACAAATCTCTAGATTTCCTCATTCATGAATAACCAACATGCCTGATAAAAATCATAGGTAAATCCATTAGGCACTAGTACTTTGTTTTTCGGCATTCCAGAGATGGTTTCCTCCACTTCATCTATAGTAGGAGGGTGAAGTAGAGCATTATTTTTCTGTATATTTATTAATGTATGGATCTATAAGGTTATTTTTCTTATTTCTTTAGCTATAGAAGCAGAAGACTATGATAATAGATGTTGGTAATGGGACACAAGCTTGACTTCAATAACAACATTCTTTAAGAGCTTAACACCCATTGACTTTTTTAGGGAAAAGATTCTATTTCTACTTCTATGATTAAGCACGGAGTGATGGAAAATAATAATTTTTTTCTCACCTTCTTTGAGTCATCTGACATTCAATTTTTTATGCTAGAGAACATCCTTTTATTTTCTTTGATCTTTGAAGCAAGTGATAAGGGTTTCTTCATCTTACACAATGTCTTCAATCTACCATATGTGATGATTTTTTATTCTTTTTCTTGCATTCATTCTTCAAGAGCTCCCTAAGCTTGAAAGATGTTCCTAAATTCCTTCTTATTCCAAATTTTGATGTATGTTTTTAGATTTTTTTATTTTTGAATTAAAATACTTCATGGGTGAGCTTGGATCTGAAGGATCTATTTTCCACCATGTTTTGGCCTTGTCTAGGAAAGATGAGTTTGACAACCAAAAACTCTCAAAACAAAATTGTTGATTCATAAGCTTGGTTTCGATGTCAATATTTATATATATGGGACAATGATTAGATCCTAAGAAGGGAAGGATGGAGGCTTCTAAAAAGATATATTTTCAATGATATTTTCATAAATAAGGAAGTCATCTAGTCTATAGGAAACCTGGTGCTTTCCTTTATGTCAGTTGTTCCAAGTTGAAGTGCAATTGATGGTCTCTAAATCCACTAGTTTCAGGATATATATGGCCTCTTTGAAGTGATCTACCTCCTGATCAAGCCTTCAAATACCTCCATTTTTCTTAGAGAGAGATTTTATCATATTAAAGTCTCGCACAATTACCCACAAGAGATATTTCAACATCCATCCTAGTCTCTTTAGAGTGCAAAGGAATTCTAATCTTTTGTCAGCAATGTGTGGCCTATAGGAATTGGATATATATCCCTCTTCATCTGAGCCTAAAATTATAAATTTGGTTGCTAAAATCTATTGTTTTCCCAACAAACCATGAGGAAAACCTCTTTAGGATTCCAACATATAGTAAGGCCTCCTTCTTGACCATTTACATCAATGGATAGGATTTGGGATCCTTTCTAACATTTTGAAATAATAAAGGAGACTCTTTCTTAAGAGTATTTTGTTTCCTAAATCATTATTTTATCAAGTATATATTGGTGAAGATATTCCTTAAGAAGCCTTTTCTTACCTAAGAAATTTAGGCTTCTTATGTTCCATGAGATAATTTTTATTGAGTACAAGAGGTAGTTGAGGAAAATGGCGTAGTCACCAGAGTATTTATGTCTAAATTTACCAATAACTCACATAATTTTTACAAGAGCTACTTGTTTCTACGATGGCCTATGAACCTATCTTCTTTGAAGAGTTTATGTCGGTCTTTATCATTTTGAGGATTAACCCCAATATTTTGGAAGAATGGCTAGAGTGTGGTCATTCTAGTGTAACTTGGACTTAGATTTGAGGAGAACTTTCTCTAAGATTTACACTTGATATTTAGGAATAGCCTTAGGATCCTTGTTCTTCCAGTAGGTTTCCATTACTTGCAAATCTAAAGAATCTAGTTCCATATCCTCATGCTTATCTAGTATATCTTGAGAGAGCACATTTATCATTGAGATATTAGGGTTGGTAGGTGGCACTGATTGGTGGGGACTAGAAGGGATGGGGGAGCTTGTAGGCACTACTGAGTCCCCTTGGTGTGATCTAATACTAGCCACAATTGGATCTAGTTGAGAAGGATCTTGTGTCACTAAATATATGTTAGAAGATGTGTCAGCAAGGGATTTGAAGCTATTTTGTGTGTAGAGTTTTAGATCAATTTTGGAAGTAGTTGAATCCTACCTATAATTGGAATTGAATGGATTGAAGCCTTATAAATCTGTGGGTGGGGCGTTAGGTTGGTGCATTGTTGTGATGTTAAGAGGGAGCTATTTGAAGAGATGACCATATTCATGGCAACACCAACAATGGTAGAGGATGTGTTCATAATCTAGCAATTATTGCCAAAGCTCATCCTTGAAATGGAGATCAATGGAGGCTAAAAGAGGTTAAGACATATCCATGTAGACACGTATCCATGCATAATATGTATACCTTCCTTGTTTTTTGACTTTTCAATATTTGAAGAAGTGAGAAAGAGTGTTTACTAAACCCTCTAGGGTTTCTTACTTTTAGAATTCCCTTAGTTGAGAGTATAGTCTGGTCCAAAATGTGGCTACCATAAATATTTATTTATTAGGGAAAAACTTCTTAGTCTAGAAAAGGAGGTAAAGTATTGTAGAATTAAATGAATATGGACCACCTTCAAATACCCATGTCTGATCCTCCATATTAGAAAATATTCCAATGAATAATCCCTTGGCACCTAATTCTAGATCTATTTGTCCTTTATGATGTGATTAGATATTGATCTAGGACTTTAATGATAGCTCAAATTTCAAAGTGTTCAAAAGAGTTTTGAACCTGAATTACCATATAGATCTCATCTTCCTGATTTCGATGCCGTGAATGGTTCAAAAAACTGACATTGTATGAAGAAGTTATTGCAATTTGAAAAAGTCCTGTAAACTGCAATTTCCAAGAATAAAATGATTTTTGGAAAATATTAAAAAAAGAATATTCCAAGGAATATTCCTTTTGGCCGACCAATCAGCAGCTAACATGTGGCAAGCCCAAAGGCTGCCAAGTGGCCATGGAACGGTATGTAAATTTTTGTTGGGGTTCAAGGGAATCGAACACGTGACCTCCGACAAGCTAGCACAGTGTGTTACCAACTCTGCTCAACGTTTTTTTAACATGCAAAGGTCGCACTGAATATTTAATTTATGACTGGTTACAGTTTGGGGACTAGACCACTAGCAGTCATACCTACCAGCGGTCCATAAAACTGTTCACATGTCCTGCGAACTAACTGCAGGCTTGAATGGATATACCGCCAACGTTATCCCTAACCGTTAGCATAATACCTATCATATGCACGTGCCAAATGCCGACGGTTATGGTCATTTCTAGTAGTTAAGCTTGGTGGAGTGCTAAAAAAGGAGGATCTAGCCAAATTTAACTACAGTTAACTGGAGTTCACCAGATTTAGTGGAGGATCTCTAGGGAAAACTGCCTAAAGGCACTCCAGGAAAAGTTTTCGACCTAAGAGAGTGAAAAAAGAGGTTGGCTAGGCTGATTTATGCCTTCTAAAACCAATGGAATAGTCTAGAGAAGCTGAAGAAGCCATCTTCAAGGAGAGTTTCATCCAGGGAGATTTTGGAGCTCATGGCTACCAGGGGTTGGAGGCAGTTGCAGGAGCTACCAGTATCCATTCTCAGTGAACCAATAGTCATTCCTAACTGTAATAAGCCTTATGAATCCATTTCAATGGTTTACAAAAGCATCTAAAGACTTCTAATGTCAGAGATGCTACAGGGAAGTTTGAGGCAACCTAGTGCCAACCGTGGAGGAAGGATTAGATCAGGAATGCAGTGCTAATTTTGAGCAAATGAATAGCCTATTGTTGATGTATGATATGTGATGGAGATAGTAGAAGAGTTTTCAAATATATTTGAATAATTTTGAAGGAGTTAGTGCCATCAAGAAGCTCAAGGAAGCTCATTGCACCGATTGAAGGAATCAAGTCTAAGGGATCTTAGATCTGTTTGCAGAATGATGATAGCCATGAAAGGGATATAAATGGTTTTCTAAGCCCATTGGTTTAGTAAATAACCATTGGAGATGAGTGTGGAACTTGTAAAAGAATTGAAGCCATAATCCCAAAGAGCCAAGTCAAATTGACAGAAGGTCAAGGAGATGTAGCCCATGATATTCGGGTGAACTCCTAGATTAAATTTGTTGTTATGTGTTAATGTTTATTTGCTTCATTATATGTCTCTTATGTGTGTTTAATATTAGCATAAACAAATCAATTAAAGTACTTAAATAGTTAAAAACAAACAAAGACATACACCTGTTTCAAGTACTTAATTCCGCAAATGTCAACATAAGCTAGATCATATATTTGTAAGATTTGGAGTGAGAGGTTCTTGTAAGCAAAAATTTGTTAAAACCTCATTTCAAATCAGGTGGTATCATAGTAGGATCCTTGATTTATAGAGAAAAATATTTCTTGTTTGACTTGATAGGTGTTTAAACAGTACAAAGGATTCTACTATTTGATTGTTTGTAAACTGACTATTGTTTGAGTTTGCAAAGGTGAAGGGAAAGCTACTAAAAAGCTAAGTCCGGGAGAGGACAAGAAGGAACAAGGGCTGAAGGAATTCTCCTTACCCAAATTACCTCAAGGCAACCCTTGAAGCATAAGAGGTTTTTTTTGCAAAAGGCTATTTGAATAAGAGTTTCACTCTAAAGTCAATTAGTTTAGAAATTTGTTAATAGGTTCTGAATTTTGTTGAAGTTCTTTTGTTCATTTTTATAATGAAACTTCTACAACTGAGTTCTCAAAATCTTCCTCCTTCAAAAGACTCTTTGATGAAGACTTGAAGTGAGATTTGTTCATCATGATGGATATGGTGAGAGAAATGAGCACCGAACTTCGAGAGCAGTCAAATTCCATGAAGGAAGAGAAGCAATTGCTTTCTGACAAATTGCAGGAAATGAAGACACAACTTCATATTGCAAATATGGATCTAGGAAAAATGCATGAGTTGGAGACACAACTCCTTGCTACCAAAGAAGTCTTAGTCAAGTATCAGCTTGAAGAAGAGGTAAACAATTCTAGTTTGTCTTCAACTTCCTCTAAGAATGTTTATGTTAGTTCTTTTGAAAAACATATAAGAGGAATATGGTCCAAATTAATGTCCAAAATGGGCTATGAAGGAAAAGGATTAGGCAAACATGCACAGGGTATTGTTGAGCCAATAATAGTTTAGGAAAGGCTTAAGTATTTGGGTCTTGGCTATGGAAAATCTTATGGAGAAAGTTCCAAAGCAATCAAAGGGAATTGAAACAATTCCTAGAAGGAGTTTCATTTCAGGTTCCCTTCCTCGAGTTTGTAAAGATTGTATTCTTGGGGAATGTGATTGTTTGAAATATCATTTATAGGAAGAAGGTGTACATCAGCATACACTTGAATCAGAAAGTTGTGAAAGCTCTAAAACCATTAAAGGGATTGATTGTGTTCCAAAGGGAGCCACTTCTTCATTTGATTCACCTCCTCATGAAGGTAATGAAGGTGAAAGAGAAAGGTATACATCTGATTTCCATCACACTTCTTTTGATTATGTTAAGCATGGTAAATTTCCACATAAGAATTAGAAAATAATTGCATGTTCCTTTTGTGGTTTGGTTAACAATAGTGTTTCTAGATGTTGGAAGAGAATGGACACATACAGGAAACTTTTGAAGGAAGGAAGGCAAGAAGCCCAAGGTCCATTGGACAAGGAAAATTATGCTGTCAAGAAGATGAACATGTGTTGTACTTATTTCCATAAGCAAGGACATATTGCTGAAAGGTGTTGGACTAAAAATCCAACAATACTTCCACAAAATTTGAAGAAAGTGGAGAAAGAGCATGGTAATAATGGAAAGGAAGTTTCCATAATTGATGTGTTTTAGGATGATCCACACATTGATATCTATGTGCAGTTAAAGGAAGCACCTTTAGTGGGGATTGGTAAGAAATGGTTAGAGTTCTTATCCAATTAAAGTTACATGTCTTTTGATGTGAAAAGAAATGTGTCACATCTATTTGCATTTCTTTGCTAATGGAATGCAAGTTGTAGGATGGAAAAGTTGAGTATGTAGACTCACTTTATTGCAGAAAAATTATATTCATTTTAGCTTTGAAAGTACATGTACATGTGATCAAGGATCTTGTACTTATGATTGTACTTAAGAGAAAGTTGAAGAATCGAATACATGCATGAGGATGGAATGTATGAACACAGGGATGTTAATGATTTCCTTGTATTTGAACATGTATGTAATTGACTTGATGGAAAGCTATCGACTGTCATATTGTTTTGTTTAAACATGCATGTAATGTCATGTCGACTTGGAAAAGTTGATTTGGTATCCAAGATTGTAAAAGGGAGATACTGATGAAGTGTTTTATCTTTGTAAAATAATCATTAAAATTATTTTTGTACATGCTTGACTTGAAGCGTTAATTGTTGAAAGGGCATGTTTTAGTCGGTTTGTGATTTAGTCAATCATTTGTACACCAGATGTAAAGACATGTTGATGATTCACATGATGTGAAATTTGTTTCTTTTGATGGAGCAAGAATTTATGTCGTCAAGTTGTTTCCTTGTATTGTTACATCGTCTACTGAAGGAGGTTTGCAGCAGCAAAGGTCACCATGGAAGTGCATTGGAAGTGATGTTCAACTACATTCTGTAAATTCTGAATGAGTTAAAGGAAGACAGTTCTTCACAGGAGGACAAGCGCATCCAGGAAGGGAAGTGTCGACTACCTTCAAGTTTTGGTTCAAAGGCACCAACCATGCAGGCAAGTTTACGGAGGCTAAAAGAAGAGGGTACCATACTCTTATCTACTGTTCAGATCAGTATATTAGTCCTTTGGGGTCCAAAAGATTCCCAATGCGGAGGAGTGATCAGATATTGATATGGGACTTTAATGATAGCTCAAATTTCAAATTGTTCAAAAGAGTGTCAAAACTAAACGATTGGATAGATCTTGTCTTCCTTATTCTAGCACTGTGAAAAGTTCGAAAAACTAACACCGTATGAAGAAGTTATTGCAATTTGAAAAAGTCCAGTAAACTGTAATTTCCAAAAATAAAATGATTTTTGGAAAATATTTTAAAAAAAATATTCCAAGGAATATTCCTTGGAATATATCCTAAAATATTCCTTTTGGCTAACCAATTAGGAGCTGAGACGTAGCAAGCCCAAAGGCCACCACGTGGCCCTGGAATAGTATGTAAAATTTTGTTGGGGCTTGGGAAAATCAAACTCGTGACCTCCGGCAAGCTAGCACATCACATTACCAAATCCACTCAAAGTTTTTCTTAACATACAAAGGTCACATTGAATATTTATGTTATGATTGGTTATGGTTTGGGGGCTAGACCACAAGTGGTCATACCTGCCATGGTCCATAAAATTGGTCACATGTCCCGCGAATTAATCACGGGCTTGAACGAATATACTGCCAACGTTACCCCTAACCATTGGTGTAATACCTATCACATGTGCACTAAATGCCAACCGTTATAGTCAGTTTCGAAGGTTAAGCTTGGTAAAGCGCTAAAAAAGGTGGATCTGGCAAAATTTAACTACAGTTAACTAGAGTTCACCAGATTTAGTGGAGGATCTCTAGGGAAAACTGCCTAAAGGCACTCCAGGAGAATTTTTCAACCTAAGAGAGTGAAACAAGAGGGTGGCTAGGCTAATTGAGGCCTTTGGAAGCCAATGGAATAGTCCAGAGAGGTTAAATAAGCCATCTTCAACTAGGGAGATTTTGGAGCTCAGGGCCACCAGGGTTTGGAGGCAGTTGCAGGAGCTACCATTATCCATTCTTAGTGAACCAACAGTCATTCCTGATAGTAATGAGACTTTTGAATCCATTGCAATGGTTTACAGAAGCATCTAAAGACTTATGAAGGCCGAGATACTATTGGGAAGTTTGAGTCAGCCTAGTGTCAACCGTGGAGGAAGGCTTAGATTGGGGATGTAGTGCTCATTTTAAGCAAATGAATAGTCTATTGTTGATGTTTGATATGTGATGGATATAGTAGAAGATGTTTTAGAGATAGTTGAAGAATTATGAAGGAGTTAGTTCCATCAACAAGGTCAAGGAAGCTCAGTGCACCAATTGAAGGAATCAAGTCTAATGGATCTTAGATCTATTTGCAGAATGATGGCAACCATGACAGGGATATAGATGGTTTTCTAATCCCTTTTTTCAGTCAATAACCATTGGAGTTGAGTGTGGAACTTGTAAAAGAATTGAAGCCATAATCCCAAAGAGCCAAGTCAAATTGACAGAAGCTCAAGGAGACGTAGCCCACGATATTAGGGTGAACTCCTAGATTAAATTTGATGTCATGTGTTGATGTTTATTTGCTTTATTATATGGTTGTTATGTCTGTTTAATATCAATAGAAACAAATCAATTTAAAGAACTTAAACAGTTAAAAATAGACAAAGACATACACCTGTTTCAAGTACTTAATTCTGCAAATGTCAACATAAGCTAGATCATATATTTGTAAGCTTTGGAGTGATAGGTTCTTGTAAGAATAACAAGTTTTTAAACCCTCATTTCAGATCATGCTTCCATATTTTTTTACTCTAATTGAAGAGACCACGCTTCATGAGTTATCAACCCAAAATTTTCCTAACTAGAGTATGGTCTTGCATGGATTAAGTGTAGTTCTCTATTTGGGAATATTTTATCTAGACTTTAAGGTCTTTGTCTATTTTGACAAACAATTACTTAATCTTCTAGCTTGTCATGTTGCACCTGTTGGCAGATCTATGGAATTGAAATGGGGAGAATTAATGTTTGCATAGTGATTTTTGAAATATTGGTTGTCCCCATCTCCATTTTCACTACCTCTTGGCTTGGAATCACCAAAGAATACATTGCGAAAGAAGAATGGGAGGTTGCTTATCAAGCCTGGTGCATGAAGGAAGCAAAAACTAGAGATAGCTTGAGAGGAACCCTAGCTGCAAAAATAAACTTACATTAAAAAAATAGCAAATAGTAATAACCAAAAATTTAATGTTGTCCATAAATAAAATACTTCAATTTCCACCTTAATTTTACACCACTTGAATATAGAAATATAAATTCATTGGAAGAAAAAAATAATTAATGTACTTTTTAATACAACGGAGATATATAATTTATTCACTACTTTATATGGAGTTTATATATGACATGTGGTAATAATATTATTGATATTTTATGATGTGTAATTTATCTTATGTTCAAGTGACATGTAATATTTAAAACAAAAATATATTAATAATAAAAAATTAGTGTGAGGCATATATAAAATATTACAATGTAAACATAATTTTATAACTTTATATAGAGAAAAATAAAGTAATTTAAATAAACAAATTTCATATATTTTCACTTTCCATTGTGAGGGAGATGTGTAATTTATTAGACTTCTTATTTTATTAATAGGTTTTTTCTAATTCAAGGTGTGAGGGAGATTTTTTATAGCTAGAACATTTTATTAGTGTTTTGCTCATAGATCCATCGTAACTCGAGATCTACCAATATCCTAGAGAAATCAAATCTCTCTACATGTAAACCTTTCCTCAAGTTTTACACTAAAAACAACTTTGCATATTGAGAGATTTGATCCCTCTCGGAGCATGGAACATCTAGATTTAAGATGGACCTACATTGATTTATAATGTAAAACATACAATTTAAAAAAAAAAAAAATTGTATTAAATTTATTTTAATTCTCAAGTATGGAGATTTTGTCACATAATGTTACATTTAAAAATAATAAAATAATACTTACATTAACAAATAAAATAAAAAAACATTGTAGGTCATAATCAAAATACTTCAATTTCCACCTTAACATTATATCAATTTTATATAGATAGAGATAAAGTAAGTGGAAGTAACAAAACAATAATACTCATAATTTACTTTTGAGTATGAGGGAGATATGAAAATTCCTTCATGACTATATAATAATAATATATATATTATTATATATATATAGAGAGAGAGAGAGAGAGAGAGAGAGAGAGAGAGAGTACTTATTCCATTAATATGTATGTGTTTTCATTCAAGGAATGTTTAGTATGATTAGAGATAGAGAGAGAGAGAGAGTTATTATTCCATTAATATGTGTTCTTTAATTCATTTAAAAAAATATTAAACAAAATGCATACATATATACCGTTTCTACTTCTAAATATGAGGGACATGTATTAACATTGTAATGTGGATAATGTGAATAATAAATAAAATATTTCAATGTCAATTATGTATATATTATATAAAACTATTCAAAGAAAAGAAATCTACGATTAAAACATTTTATTAGTATATTTCTCAAAACCAGCATAGATCCATGATCTATCAAGAGTAGAGAGGAATCAAATCTCTCAAGGTGAAAAACTTTCCTCATTTTTTTACTCAAAAATAGGTTTTCCTATTCACAGATTTGATTCCTCTCTGAGCTTAGTAGATGTAGAATTTCTTAGATTTTAAAAATCTTATAATTTAAATTTCATATATAGGATTCAACTTTTACTTTTATATCATTTTTTTGTAATATAATATGAATCGAAATAAATATACATTAATTAATATCAATGTATTTATTGATTATAATTTTAAAGATAATTTTTTATTTTAATTGTGTATGTGAAAAATAAAATATTATAAGTTAGTTCTTCAAATTAAGTTATTTATGATGGATAATAACCTTTTCTACCAAATCCTAAAATTTGAAAGTATGTATATCTTTATTCATATTTATTATTATACATGTTTTTTGGATTAAGCTGAAATTATACTAGGGCCAACTTCAATGTTTGATGAAAGAAAGAACTACCCACCTATGAGGTGTTATCACTAACCCTATGCTAAATGGAAAAACGAACTTCTCACCAATGGGATTCTATAACCAACTCAATGTTGGACGAAAAAATGATGTGCCGACCAATGGGATGCTATCACCAGCCCAAAATTGGATGAAAGAACGATATGTCCACCAATGGGATTATATCACCAAGATTGTGTGAAGATCAGTCGAGTCCAACCCCAATGTTGGATGCAAGAACAATCTACCCACCAATTGGATGTTATCACTAGCCTAGTGTTGGATGAAGGAATGATCTGCATACCAATAACATGTCCCAAATGTTAGAAGAAAGAAAAATCTTCCCACTCATGGGATACTATCACTAGATCAATGTTAGATGAAAGATATAACACCCTCCTCCCACATTTACCCAAGTTACCAACCTACCAGGGTAAACATGTGACAAAGGGTTACTATGATATGATTCAAAATCCTAGATCACCTTAACGAAGTGTAATCAAAACAACAAAGCCTTACTTACCTTCCTTAGGAGCTAAAGGACCCACAGGTGTTAAACCACCCCTCCAGGTGCCCAAGCCCTCAATTAAATTGCCTTTTCACTTAAACAAAACTCCAAGTCGCATGCAAAAACCTACATGCATGGTACTATAGACCTCCAGTCACTCCTAGAAGCCTACAAAGGAGATACTATAGTCTTTTTCAACAATTTCTATGCTAAGGACCAAGATATTTAAGCCACTTTTTAAGGGCTAGGATCTCGACCACTCCCAGAACTTGATGAGACTTCCCAAAATAACAAATGACACAAAGAAAAAGCTTCTAACAGAAAACATGATCAATGAATTGACCTAAACAAGCCCAATGATGACAATAATTTCATCAAACATGTCACAAATATGAAGTCTAGAGGTATTAACAGCATATTTGAGCATAGGGATCTAATACATATCTGATATTTTTAAATAAGAATTGTTTCCTTGTGATTATAGCTACATTATCATAAATTAGGTCATAATTTCATTATACATTCATTTATTGATCAAAAGATGATGAGAGGCATACATCATCATTGTCCTAAAACATTCTCATAACTAGCATATAACCAATAGAAATTACAAGGATTTGAGAGCCATAAAACCCACATATAAGCCAATACATTTACACATCAAATAATAAGGAAAAGAAGCTCTTATTAATGAATGCAAAATTCAACCAAGTATGGAAATTCCATGAACCACCCGACCATAGATTGGTTGAACCAAAATTTTCTTTTAGTCAATCACCCCCATGCCATATTCCAAGCATGAATGTGGGATTCATAGCCAAAATCAACCAGGGATTTCCAAGGCTAAACCCCCTCACCCTCATCAATAGAACCGGGCTTTACCATAATCCCCACCAAATCATTATGCCCTAAACAAGTGTGGATGCCACTGTGTTTCTCCACCTACAATGTGAGGAATGTTCATGTCTCTAAGGCTCTAGGCTTTACCTCAATCCCCACTAGATCACTAGGCCCTAATAAAGACTCCACCCTCCAAGATTTATTTTATATCCTTCTGCTCACCATGTGAGGATTCCTAGGCCTAATTGCAGGCACCCACCCCTAGGCTTTACCGTATATCCTTCCATTCAGCGGTCGAGGATTCCTAGGCCCACCGAGGTAACAAAAAATCTGGCTTTACCACAACCCACGGTCTGGTTCAAGGGTTACTAGGTCAAGTATTTACTGCAATCCATAGTCTAATTCATGGATCACTAGGCCATGTGTTATTTCTTTCAAATACCACCTCACTCAGTTTTGAATCCATCCAGCAATTTAGCTCAGCCAAAACATGAGAGCCCCATCACACTGTGGCTTTTTAGAAATGAAAGGCAAGGTTTAAGATCACTCTCACACTAGGAAAACACATGCCAAGATAGCAAGAGAACCAAGAGCACACATGCATAACCATGAATAAAAAAACTAGCAAGGAAATCATACATGCAACTTGATACCTGCAAATAATCCTGTTGTAGTCGCTTGATCTTGATCTTCCTTTCTTGATCTTTTCTTCCTCTTGCCTTATTTTATTTTCTTAATTGAAAGATGAAGTGCTCTAAGAAAAATCTAAGTGTCCAAGAGTGTGAAAGAGAGAATAGAGAGAGAGCTCCACCACATAATTTTCAAAAGCTACAAATTGATCCTGTTGTAGCGACTACAATCACCCTCCAAAATTTTTCCTTAGCTTCGTTTGGAGCCTCCTGAACAACCATTATTAGTAGCATGTCTTGCACTATCTAGGTACATATGCTTTCGTTGAGTTCCAATGGTTGATCAACTTGTGTCTACTAACTTGTTTGCCTCGCACCTGCAAGATGAAATTCTAGAACTTGGTTACTTTCTGGTTTTTGTGCTAACTTGGAAAATTGCACAGAACTGGAGGGAAACCATCTTTTCTCTCCAGAATTTCACAAACCATCAAGGCAGCTACTACATTCCAAAAATGTGCAGAGAAAGCAGGCAGCCTCCCTTCTGAAAATTGCGTAGTTCAACCCATCACTGGGCTTGCTCTCAAAATTTGTACAATTCTAGCTGCCAACCTTGGATTAAGTCTAGAAATCACGCAAATCTTGAAGGGCAGCCAAAACCACTCACCCCAAAAACTGTGCAAAATGCATACACAAGCTTGCAATCTACTACATGTGCTTCCAAGTTGAATGGTTCCGTCCAAAAATAAGAAATATTCCTTTGCATGCATGGGCGGCTTTTCCCAAAAAGGAAAAAAGAAAAAAGTAAAAAAACAACCCTATATTTTAGGGATCCATATTTAGCAGTTGGAGGTTACATGAAAAATCCATTTTAGAAACCTCCTGCCAAGTGTTGCTTTTTCCTAGATGTGTGGCATGCGCGTCATAAACCTCGATCTTATCAAGACTAATTATTTGATGCTTCAAAGCTCATTCTCCACTTCGATCATGGATATTTGGCATTCCCCATTGCATCTAGAGCATTCAACACACTCAACTCAACTTTCTTCTGGGTAAGTCTACTTTTCATGCCTTTTGCCTCTTCTCTGTCACTTTTTGTATTTCAGTTTGAGTGTTGTTTGCTTGGTTTGTTGAACACTTGATGTCGTTTTAATGTGTGTTAGCTTGTAGAAGCATTGTTTCACGTTTCCATTGCATTTCACTATTGTCACATGCATGACACCATTGTTGTACTTACGGTCTCCATTGCAACAATTCCCTTCACACACTTACTTTCTTTCTCGTTTACTGAATCCTCCACTCACTATTTTCATGCATGTTCATTCACCCATGTCTGCACCCAGATATGCACATGCATTCAGCCTTTTCATGTTTTCAGTCACCCATCGGCATGTCTCTGCTGCTTAGCCCAAACCTTTCCTTGCCCGGCTTGCATTGCGCATTTCAGAGAGTGAAGGCTCTCCCTTCCTCCTATGAATTGTGCAGAACTTTTCCAACACTAGCCTCCAAGATTTCTCTACACAATTATGAAAGGCAGTGGCCCGTTGGCCACCGGAATTGCACAGATACAGTTTGATTGGGTTGCAATCAAGTCGACTAAAATTGCGCATTACACTATTTTAGTCCTTAGAAGGCCAAGATGGACTGTGGTCTATTTAGGTTCAGCAGTTATTCAGCCCACTAATAGTCAAGGTTATGTTCTGCATAGTTATGGAAGTCATTCTCCTGGCCTCCCTGTGAAAATTGCACAAATCTTTCAGTCAATCACCTAGGTGTGTTTCATGTCAGTCGGAAATTTTCTTTTGATTTTCAACTGATGGATTTCTTTCCATGAGTGTTTCTCTCTCTTTAGGTATCACAGGTGTTTTTCTGTCTCTCAGTAGTACATGTACAATGGATTCTAGGAGAGCAGGGTTAAAGGACATCGTCGAGAGTGCAACTGGAGATGGAATTGATCAAGTTTCTATGAGCTTGCCCATCTATGAAGACACTAAGTTGTTCATAGACAAGGAGATCAATATTAAATGGCAAGACATCAACGACAAATTTTCAGGCACATTTGCGGAGAATTTAGAGGATCACAGAGTCTATGTAAATATACACAAGTCTAGCTTATACCAGATTGCATGCAGGTATCACGTGTTTCCATGCGCGGACATGATCCTCTAGATTGTCTCGCATACTGATCTAGATATGATGGTGGTTAGAAATGTCAGTCGAGCATAACTTCCTACATTCAAGAAAAAGGACCTTCAAGAGATGTATCATTTGCCACAACCAGTGATCACGATGGACACAACCTTCACCAGACCCAACAGTAGTGAAAAATCAAGAGATATCTTGAAAAGTTATGCCAAAGAGCCATCTAAGTCTAGGACAACACCTAACTAGGTTTACAAGACAAGGATACTGTGAAAACATATCAGCTCTTGGTTATCTTCACATACTACTTATACAGCTAGGAGAGCATAGAGAACTTCCCGCAGAGTTGGGTGATTGTGTTGGATCAACTAGCGAGCGAAGTAAGACCTTCAATTGGTTCGACGTGTTGGCTTTCAGGTTGAAGGAACAAGTAACAGAATCCCAACATCCACCCAAGGTTCATCAAGCGACACTTTTCATGTTTTCTTACATACTTGATGAAGTTTGTGCCTGCTAGCAGTTCCCAGGCTTGGGTTGTGCATGGACACCTTTAGAAACCTATGTACACATGTATTGTAGGTTTTTTTCTCAATGAAACATTCATGGAGTTAGTATACAACTATCATACCACTTTTTCACCCCGATGTACAAGATGATCTTTGAGAAGGGTCCACCTTGCATGTCATAGGAAGTGATGGAAGCATTGGTTGACATAGCAGATTGGTATGACTCACCCCTTGGCACCTTCAGATGGATGTATAGAGGGGAGAAGGGTCTGCATGTTTTACCAAAATTTTCCATGGATAAGATGGTCATTCAAGTAGTGTCATATCACATCTCGAGCGAGTTTTTAGCTAGACTGCATAGGAAGAAGAAGGCACCTTGGCCCACTCTTTCTTTGTAGTTTCGGTTGTATTAGATTTGGAATCTCAAGCATGTTGAGGCCGAGACAGATAAATTCAAGAGATTCACCTTCATCACCAGAAGTTTTGATATGTATGACCCGCATGTTGGAGAATATTAAGAGGAGGGCATGAATCAGTATTCCTTAGAAATTATCACTTTTAGATCTTTTCAGAGCATTAGTTAATCTTCAATTATCATTAATGTTTATGCAGTAACAATAATGAATAAAAGAAAACAGGAGGCACAAAAATTTTAGGTGGAAAACCCCCTCTGAGTCAAAACCACCAAACTCTTTTCTAATAATTCTTTAATCTTCAACACCAATTGAAAAGAAAGCTCCAACTTCCTAGAATCTAGAAAAGCATTCTTCTCCAACTCCCACTGGATGGACACTCCAATGCCCGATATTCTTCAATATTCAACTGAACAGATGCCCCAAAACCCATTGAGATACAACTCACCCTAGCACCACCCTACCACCCTGAATTTTTCACTAGCTTGAACCTATTGGTCACTTCATGCACCAGTCGAGCACCACCCTACCACCCTATAGAATAATAAAAGAAGAATGGAATCATGTACCAGGGAAAATAGTCCACTTTACAATGATATAGAATGATGTAAAAGAAGACGACACACTAGACCATAACCCCAACTATGACACAACCACCTAATGATGGTCCTAGACCTCCCAACACTATCTCCTCAACTCTTGGTAGATAGAGACTTGTACAACTTTTACAAAGATGATTTTACGATGACTTTGTACAATGATACTTTTAAAATGTTTGTATGCAGTGCTGCCCACTTGAAGACTTCATGTGGTGAGCTTCTTTCTGCTATTCTACACCTTGATTGCTACTCTTGTCATGCTACCCTTCCTAATTCTTCAAAACATTAGATTATGCATTGAGTCTTCTCTTGATGAATATGTAATACCTGCAAAAAATCTTCAAGGAAATACCCATGACATGATAATAGCAAAGCTTACCTCATCCTGCAGAGCATATGTCAGTGCTAAACAAAAACAACAAATTAGAATACAAAGAACCTAATGCAATTAAGAAATGAACACGCATATACAGAAGATACTTACTTGTAGCTTACCTCTACTGCATCATTTCTTGCACCTTGCTCTTTGTTGCCCTACAAAGTCTAGTCCTTTGCACCCCTTGACAACACTTCATCTAGTTTTTCTCGCCTTCTAGGAGCACGATATTTAATATGATGTATCTTTGCGATTTCAGATCCCCAACACACAATATTTGGTCCTATAGAATCCCTCTAAGTCTTATTTCCAATGCCATAGGTCTTACCCAATTTGGACTCTTCAAGGCAAAGTTATGCCCAATCTCTCACAATGACCTAATTATAGACTAGTTCAATAGAGTGAACTTGTACGACGTGCAACATGTCACTATTTCCTCCTTTGGCTCTGAAATTGATATATAAAAACATATTTTCCATGCACTATCCACCCCTTTTTACAGAATTCTAATTCTCTTCTCAGAGAGAGAGCTATGACGGTTTTCCCAAGGTCACTTCGTTGCGATGAAATTCGGCAACCTGCCAAAACCCTAACTTCCACAGATCATATCTCTGAAAATATAGAGAACCAAGATCTGAAATTCAGTCATGACATTCATCAGGTTTTCAAAGCAAATGGGTTTTAATTTCAGAAACTAAGACTTCACAAAAATGACGTTATAGCGAAACTTCCACAATCACTACATTTGGAGGATATATGAGATTTCTTTTTATAGAGTTGAGAGGGGCTTCTATAGAGAATGTTGGAGGGATTTTAGGAGCTTAAAAAATTATTAATTAATGACTATTCAATGACCAAAACCAATTATGAGTTCCATGCCACAACCCCATAGGGTTTTAGCCCACTAACTGGGGTTACTAACTTCAAACATGAATATCTCTCAAACAGTGAAGAATTACTTGGCGTGCTATATATCAACGGAAACATCTCAACGAGTAGAATCTATCTAGAAGATCCTTGACTCAAAATAGAGTAAGTTGTCAAGTCAAAATTTCCTTGTAAGATTAGGGTATCCCTTGGTGGTTCTTGGGTTGACATCAATGACAACCTCAGATCATATTTAGTTCAACAATCTCCCACTTTGGAATTGATGGCAACACGAGTACTCCCCCATGCGTTCAGGGCACCTCTTCCTGCTTCCTTCTCTCACCCTTTGACATCAATTGCAAATGGTAACTCCCCCTGACAGACAACCATCCTGCAAACCTGTACAGACTTCCACTCCCCCTTTATTTTCTGAATAAGGAAAATCTAATGAGAACTTGGGAGAATCCCAAGCTTCTAGAAAACATATTCAAATGCTTCACGAGGTAAAGGTTTACTGAAGATATCAGCGATTTGTTATTTTGTACCAACATATTCAAGTTTTATATTGTTTTCAGTGACTTTTTCTCTAACAAAATGATATTGTATTGGAATGTGATTTGTTTTTTAATGCATGATAGGATTCTTAGAGATGTTGATGGCACTGGTGTTATCACAGAAGATGGGAATAGGCTCACTGAATTGTACCTAAAGATCTTGCAAAGTTTATTTCATCCAAAGGAATTGAGTACAACAAGCTACCACTGTAATGTATTCTGCTTCCGCTGTAGATAACAAGGTTGAGGTTTTCTTTTTTCTCAACCATGATATGAGACAACCACCTAGATAGGATGCTGCTCCACTAGTACTCTTACAATCATCAATGCTTCCTGCCCAATCTGCATCTATAAGGGCTTGAATAATGATATTGTTTCCCTTGGGATACCACAAGCCATATTTTGTTGTGCCCTTTAGATATCAAAGAATTCTTTTGACGACAATAATATGTGATTCTTTTGGTGCTACTTGGAATCTTTCTACTTGTCCAACTGCTTGCATAACATCTAGTCAAGAGGTTGTTATATATAGAAGACTACCAATCATATATCTATACAACCTCTGATCCACCCCCTTAGATGAGTTATCTATGTTTGCTCAATTTGCAACCTGTTACAATCAGAGTAAGGACAGATTTGCAATCTTCCATTTTGAATTTCTTGAGAATTTCCTTGATGTACTTGGCTTAATATATAAATATTCCTTTCTCTTGCTAAGATATTTGAAGCCCTAAGAAGTATATCAACTCACTAAGTAAAGACATCTCAAACTCACCTCTGCATCTTTGTAACAAAGTTCTTACTTAGTCGATCATCATTGCTACCAAATATCATATCATCCACATATACCTCAACGATTGTTAAATTATCCTTCTCTATTTGTACGTAAATATTTCTATCAACAGTACCTTTCTTGAACCCTTGTTGACATAGATATCCGTCAATACGAGCATACCATGATCTGGGAGCCTGCTTGAGACCATATAGAGCCTTATTTAACCTGTAAACATAGTCTTCTTTTTCTGATAGTAGAAAACGTTCAGGTTGTTCGATGTAAACTTCTTCTTCTAATTCTCCATTCAGAAATTTTGACTTAACATCCATTTGGTAGACTTTTATTTTTGATGAACGTGCATAGGCAAGAAACATCTAGATGGCTTCCATTCTTGCAACTGGTGCACATGTTTCGTCGAAATCAATTCCTTCCACTTGTGCATAACCTTTGCAAACCAATCTGGCTTTGTTTATGGTAACCTGTCCATCTTCAATCAATTTATTCCTGAACACCCATTTAGCCGCAATGACATTTTTATCTTTTGGTCATGGAACTAATTCCGAGGTGTTATTCTTCTCGATTTGATCCAATTCTTCATTCATAGCTGCTACCCAATGTTCACTCTAGTTGGCTTCCTTAAAATTATTAGGCTTGAAGGTTGCTTGAAAAGCAATGCAAGCTTATTGTGATGAACGAAGCTATTGACCTTTTCTTGTTCCAATTCCTTCATTTATGTCACCAATGATTTGATTTGATGGATGGTTCTTTTGAATCCATTCTTTTGTTCTCTTTGGAGGAGCTTCTTGCTATTGTTCCTATATATCTTGTTGATCATTATCTACTTCTTCCTGGTTGATAGTTGCTTCTTATTCTAGAAATTTCTCTGTACCTTTTTTAGCCTCTATCTCAAGTTTCAAAGATTCTAGATCCTCATCATTATTCGTCAGAACACTATCTTCCTCAAATGTAACATGTATGCTCTCCACTCCCTATTTTCATCTTATATTATAGCATTTATAGGCCTTTCCTTTGCGTGAGTAACCAACAAATATAACTTCATCAACACATGATTTAAACGTACCGAACTTTTGATCTTCTCTTTTGATATAACATTTTCTTCCAAACATTCTAAAATATTTTACATTAGCCAATTTTCCTTTCCATAATTCATATGCAGTCTTATTGCAATTATTTCTGAGAAGACTTCTGTTGATAATGAAGACTGCCATATGAATTTCTTGAACCCAGAATTTTCATCCAATTTTGAGTCCTTTAGAATTGTTCTACCCATTTCTTGTACGGCTCTATTCTTTCTTTCAGCAACTCCATTCTGCTGAGGTGTTCATGATGTTAAAAATTGTATTTTTGTTCCATTTTCGTCACAGTATTGGTGAAAGAATTTGGAAGTGAATTATCCTCCATTATCTGATCTTAGATACTTTACTTTTAAGTCGATTTCATTTTCT
The DNA here is from genome assembly GCA_000404065.3 of Pinus taeda. Classification (NCBI taxonomy): domain Eukaryota; kingdom Viridiplantae; phylum Streptophyta; class Pinopsida; order Pinales; family Pinaceae; genus Pinus; species Pinus taeda. Next base: position 42,352 of record APFE030844838.1, read on the forward strand.
ACCAACTCCTTATTGATCTTAAAGCACTCAAATGCTTCATATTTTTTCGTTAGGAAACTGACGGCTATCATCTTGATATAGTCATCTATCATTAACATGAAATATAATTCTCCATCTAAGCGTTTTGTTCCCATAGGACCACATAGATCAATATATACCAATTCCAATGGATGTGATGCAAAGTTTTCTTTTGTTTTAAATCCGCATTTTGTCTACTTGCCTTGCCGACAAGCCTCACATAGTGTGTTGGAAGGTTTTGAGATTTTTGGAATTTCTCATACTGCTTCCTTTTTGCTTATCCTGACAAGATTGTCAAAGTTTATTTGACCCATTCGTTTGTGCCATAACCAACTTTCATATTCTTTAGCTAGTAGACATGCTTTAGTTGCTTCATCCAGAACATATATGTCATTTGGAGCTCAACTTGTTGTAGCCACAATTTTACCATACCTGCCTCTCTTGATCTCATATTTTGTGGAGTGAATAGCATTTTTTGTCCTTGATCACACATTTGTGCAACACTGAGTAGATTGTGATTCATGTTTTCAACCAATAGGACATTCTTGGCTAGAACATCTTTGCTTCCAAGACTGGCGGTACCTGATCCTATAACATTTGAAGATCCATAATTTCCAAAGGATGTGGTTCCATCCTTCTTCTCTTTCAAAGATACAAATTTCTTTCTATCTCCAGTCATATGCATTGAGCAACAACTATCAACATACCACACATCTTTTTTGTTTTGAGCCTTGAGAGTGAGAGCACAATTATCAATGTTCTTCTTCTTCCATGTTCATTCGTTTTGTGGCTTTGAAGATTCTTCTAGATGATTTTCAATTCTGCAGTCTCTGTCTATCTGTCCAAATTTTTTACATTTATAACATTCAATATTACTTCTTAAATGTTCAAATCTATTGATATTTTGTTGAGCCCTAGGAGGTTCATATTTGACAGATCTCTTGGAATTATATTTGTTCCTAGGGTATGTGCAACATTATATAGCTTTATGGCAAAATTTTCCACATGGATAACAATAGCCATGAAAAATATGTTGCTACCTAGATGGAAATCTTCGTCAGGGAATTGTCTTCCAAGGCTGTTCTGGTGAATCTTGTTCAATTAAGTTTACATGCCTGTCGGATCTCATAGGTTTATTGTATTTTTTTGTCGAAGTTCCTACTTCTTCTTCTTTGTAACGAAGGCCAGTTTTATTGTTGTAATATTGTTGATTGTTGATGAGTTCTTACAACACCCTTGATTTGTTGGCATAGTTTTGGATAGTATTTCCCTTCTTCACTTCCTTACGCAGCGAGACTACTTCGGCTTCTAATGCTTCCCTTTCTCAGTTTCTTTCTTGCAACTTGTTTTGAAGTGACACTTCAGTACATTTTTGTTCTTCAAAATCAATTTTGAGACCTTGAACTTGTTCTTCAAGAGTATTGTAATGGATCTTCTTAGCCTTGACCTCTTTTATAAGCTTGATTGCCTCCTTAGAAAATTACTCTATGGTCAACCCTTCTTCTTCGTTGTTTGATACCTCTTGTTTATTGTGCTTGGCCATAAACAATACTCTCTGATTGGCTTCTTCTTCACTGTCACTGTCTTCATTGGATGATGAGCTATCTTCTTTAGAGAGAAAGTTCCTTTTGAATCCTTTCTTCTTGCCTTGCTGGTTGAAATTCTTAAAGCCTTTATTTCCTTTTGAGTTTCCATTACTTCTGTTCAGACATTTTGTTGTGAAATGCCCAACCTCACCACCACCAAAACATATCAATTGAAGTTTACCTTTGAATTTTCCCTTACCAATTTTTAGTTTTCTTGCAAAGTACGCATATTCTCCATCTGAAGAACCTTCTTCATCATCTTCCTTTTCTTCACACTTGCAAGTGTAGGTGTAGGTCTTTGCCTTTGAAGGTTGTTTGGCCTTATTGGTTTTCTTAGATGCAACAAACGTAGTTTCTAGATGCGAAGTACCCTCTTCCTCATCAAGTCTCATTTCATATGCTATGAGAACCCCATTTTAATCCTCTTTGTTGAGTTTGTCCATATTTGCATTGATTCCAAGACCGATACCTTTGGGTTGAATCTTCTTGGTAACATTATAGGAATCTTTCATATAATAGTCTTCTCATCAACATGCTCTCCCAATCCTTCCATAGTGTTGGTTATTTCATCAACGTGTTGGAAGTACGCAGCAATGTTGTCATCTTCTTTCATTTTGAGTTGCTCAAATTTTGCTTTGTAGATTTGAAGCTTTGCTTCTTTGACATTTGAGTCACCTACATATATATTCTCAAGCTTGTCCCATACATATTTGGTGGTTTTACAACCCAACACATTATGATAAGCAGATTCAATAAGTCCATTGATAATAATATTCTTTGCTTTTGCATCATTTACCAAATTTTTCTTACCTTGTTCATTCACGGTTGGTGTAAATCCATTTTGAACAATGTCCCATACTTTGTAACCTTGTTCCAAGAGATAGACCTCCATTCTTCCTTTCTATAGTGCATAATTATTTTCATTGAATAGTGGTACACCATTCTTGGTATGCTCCATGATCTCCTTCCAGTTGTTAAACTGCTATTGAAGGAACCAAGTTCTGATACCAATTGTTGGAAAATACTTGTGGGGGGGGGGGTTAACCATTATTCCTTACCAATTAGCACTTTTAAATATTTTCAAAGCATTAGTTAATCTTGAACTATCATTAATGTTTATGCAGTAACAACAATGAATAAAAGAACACAGCAGGCACAAAACTTTTAGGTGGACAACCCCTTCTGGGTCAAAACCATTGAATGCTTTTCTAATAATTCTCTAATATTAAACTCCAATTGAAAAGAAAGCTCCAACTTCTTAGAATACAGAAAAGCATTCTTCTCCATCTCCCACTGGATGGACGCTCCAACGCCCGATATTCTTTAGTAGTAAACTGAACGGATGCCCCAACACCCAATGAGCTACAACTCACCCTAGCACCACCCTACCACCCTAAAGGTTTCATAGGCTTGAACCTGTTGGTGACTTCATGCACTAGCCTAGCACCACACTACCACCCTATAGAAGAATAAAAGAAGAATGGACTCTCGTACCAAGGAAAATGGTCCACTTTACAATGATATAGAATGATGTAGAAGAAGAAGACACACTAGGCCATAACCCCAACTATGACACAACCACCTAATGATGAACCTAGACCTCTCGACACTGCCTCTTCAACTCTTGGTAGATGGACACTTGTACAACATTTACAGAGATGTTTTTATAGTGACTCTATACAATGATACTTTTACAATGTCTGTATCTAGTGTTGCCCACTTCAAGACTTCATGTGGTGAACTTCTTGTTGTTGTTTTGCACCTTGATTGTTGCTCTTGTCATGCTACCCATTCTCATTCTTCATAACATTAGTTTATGCATTGAGTCTTCTCTTGATGAATATATAATACCTACAAAAAGTCTTCAAGGAAATACCCATGACATGATAATAGCAAAACTTACCTCATCCTGCAAAGCATATCTCAGTGCTAAACAAAAACAACAAATTAGAATACAAAGAACCTAATAAAATTGAGAAATTAACATGCATATACAAAAGATTCTTATTTGTAGCTTACCTTGGCTACATCATTTGTTGCACCTTGCTCTTTGCTTCCCTAGAAAGTCTGGTCCTTTGCACCCCTTGACAGCACTTAATCAAGTTTATTCTCTCCTTCTAGGAGCATGATATTTAATCTGATTTATCTCTAAGATTTTAGATCCCCAACATGTGATCTTTGGTCTTATAGAAGCCCTCTGAGTTTGATTTCCAATGCCACAGGTCAGAGCCGATTTGGACTCTTCAAGGCAAAGTTATGCCTAATCTCTCACAAAGACCTAATTATGGACTAGTTCAATAGAGCGAACTTGTACAACGTTCCACATGTAACTGTTTCCTCCTTTCGCTCTAAAATTGATACACAAAAAACTAAATTTTGTGCGTTATCCTCCACCTTTTATAGAATTCCAATCCTCTCCTCAAAGAGAGAGTTATGACGATTTTCCCAAGGTCATTTCTTTGAGATGAAATTCGAAAGCCTGCCAAAACTCTAACTTTCACAAATCATATCTCCGAAAATATAGCGAACCAAGATCTGAAATTTGGTCATGACTTTCATCAATATTTTGAATAAAATGGGTTTTAAGTTTTGAAACTAAGACTTCGCAGTAATGAACTTCTAGCGAAAATGCCACCATCACTACATTTGGAGGATATATGAGATTTCCTTTTATAGAGTTGAGAGGGGCTTCTATAGAGAATGCTGGAGGGATTTTAGGAGCTTAAAAAATTATTAATTAATGACTATTCAATGACCAAAACCAATTACGAATTCCATGACATAACCCCATAGGGTTTTAGCCCACTAACTGGGATAACTAACTTCAAACATGAAAATCTCTCAAACCGTGAAGAATTACATGGTGTGCCATATATCAATGGAAACATCTCGACAAGTAGAATCTATATAGAAGATCCTTGACTCAAAATAGAGTAAGATGTCAAGTAAAAATTCCCTTGCAAGATCAGGGTAGCCCCTCAATGACAACCTCAGATCATATTTAGTTCAACAATCTCCCCCTTTGGAATTGATGGCTACACAAGTACTTCCCCTGTGGTTAGGGCACCTCTTCCAACTGCCTTCTCTCCCCCTTTGACATCAATTGCAAAGGGTAACTCCCCCTGACACACAACCATCCTATGGACCTATACACACTTCCACTCCCCCTTTATTTCCTGAATAAGGAAAATCTAATGTGAACTTGGGAGAATGCCAAGCTTCTGGCAAACATATTCAAATGCTTCATGAGATAAAGGTTTAGTGAAGATATCAACAATTTGTTCTTTTGTACCAACACATTCAAGTTTGATATTCTTTTCAGTGACTTGTTCTCTAACAAAATGATATTTTATCGGAATGTGTGTGTTTTTTTTTTTAATGCATGACAAGATTTGATACAATTTTTCATTCATAGCTGCTACCCAATGTTCATTCTGGCTGGCTTCCTCAAAACTACTAGGCTCAAAGGTTGCTAGAAAAGCAATCTGAGCATGTTGTGATGAATGAAGTTGTCGACCTTTTCTTGTTCCAATTCCTTCATTTATGTCACCAACGATTTGATTTGATGGATGGTTCTTTTGATATCTTTGGAGGAGCTTCTTGTTGGTGTTCCTATATATCTTGTTGATCATTATTTACTTCTTCCTGCTTGATAGTTGCTTCTTGTTCTAGAAATTTCTCTGTACCTTTTTTAGCCTCTGTCTCAAGTTTCAAAGATTCTAGATCCTCATCATTATTCATTAGAACAATATCTTCGTCAAATGTAACATTCATGCTCTCCACTATCTGTTTTCATCTTAGATTATAGCATTTATAGGCCTTTATTTTGCATGAGTAACCAACACAGATACCTTCATCAACACATGATTCAAACTTATCCAACTTTTGATCTTCTCTTTTGAGATAACATTTTCTTCCGAAGATTCTGAAATATTTTACATTAGCCGATTTTCCTTTCCATAATTCATATGGGGTCTTATTGCAATTATTTCTAAGAAGACTTCTGCTGATAATGAAGATTTTCGTATCAATTGCCTGAACACAAAATTTTTCATCCAATTTTGAGTCCTTTAGCATTGTTCTACCCATTTCTTATAGGGTTCTATTCTTTCTTTGAGCAACTCCATTTTGCTAAGGTGTTCGTGTTGTTGAAAGTTGTCCTTTTATTCCATTTTTGTCATAGTATTGCTGAAATAATTTGGAATTGAATTCTCTGCCATTATCTAATCTTAGACACTTTATTTTTAAATTAGTTTCGTTTTTGACCAAATCCTTGTAGATCTTAAAGCACTCAAATTCTTCATATTTGTTCATTAGGAAACTGACGGCTGTCATCCTGGTATAGTCATATATCATTAACATGAAATATAATTCTCCATCTAAGCCCTTTATTCCCATAGGACCACATAGATTAGTATGTATCAATTCCAATAGATGTGATGCAAAGTGTTCTTTTCCTTTAAATCCACATTTTGTTTGCTTGGTGCCGACAGGCCTCACATAGTGTGTTGGAAGGTTTTGAGATTTTCGACATTTCTAGTATTGCTTCCTTTTTTCTTATCCTGACAAGATTGTCAAAGTTTATGTGACCCATTTGTTTGTGCCATAACCAAATTTCATATTCTTTAGCTAGTAGACATGCTTTAGTTGCTTCATCCTGAACATATATGTGTTTGCAGCTCAACTTGTTGTAGCCACAATTTTACCATACCTGCCTTTCCTAATTTCACATGTTGTGGATTTGAATAGCATTGTATGTCCTTGATCACACATTTGTCCAACACTGAGAAGATTGTGATTCATGTTTTCAACCAATAGAACATTCTTGGCTAGAGAATCTTTACTTCCGAGACTGACGGTACCTAATCCTATAACATTTGAAGATCCATCATTTCCAAAGGTCACAGTTCCATCCTTCTTCTCTTTCAGAGATACAAATTTCTTTCTATCTCCAGTCATATGCGTTGAGAAACCATTATCAACATACCACACGTATTTTTTGTTTTGAGCCTTAAGAGCAAGAGCACAATTATCAGTGTTCTTCTTCTTCCATGTTTGTTCGTTCTACGGCTTCGAAGATTCTTCTGGAGGATTTTCAAGTTTGCAGTCTTTGGCTATGTGTCCTAAGTTTCGACATTTGTAGCATTCAATATTACTTCTTAAATGTTCAAATCTATTGATGTTTCGTTGAACCATGGGAGATTCATGTTTGACAGACCTTCTGGAATTGTATTGGTTCCAAGGGTACGTGGAACATTCTATAGCTTTATAACCAAATTTTCCACATGAATAACAATAGCCATGAGAAATATGTTGGCACCTGGATGGAAATATTCATTGGGGAATTTTCTTCCAAGGCTATTCTTGCGAATATTGTTCAATTAAATCTACATACCTGTCAGATCTCATAGGTTCATTGTATTTTGTTGTAGAAGTTCCTACTTCTTCTTCTTTGTAACTGAGACCAATGTTGTCATTGTAAGATCGTTAATCATTGATGATTTCTTCCAACGCCCTTGAGCTATTGGCATAGTTTTGGACAGTTTTTCCCTTCTTCACTTCCTTACGTAGTGAGACTACTTCAGCTTCTAATGCTTCCATTTCTCGGTTGCTTTACTCCAACTTCATTTGAAGCGACTCTTCAATACATTTGTGCTCTTAAACTTCAATTTTGAGACCATGAACTTGTTCTTCAAGAGTATTGGAATGGATCTTCTAAGCCTTGAGCTCTTTTATAAGCTTGATTTTCTCCTTAGAATATTAATCTATGGTCAACCCTTCTTCTTTGTTGTTTGATACCTCTTGTTTATTGCGCTTGCCAGCCATAAATAGTACTCTCTCATTGGCTTCTTCTTCACTGTCACTATCTTCGATGGATGATGAGCTATCTTCTTTAGAGAGAAAGTTCCTTTTGAATCAATCGTTTCTTCTTGCCTTACTTGTTGACCTTCTTAAAGCGTTTCTTTCTTGAATTTCCATCACTTCTTTTCAGACATTTTGCTGGGAAATGCCGAACCTCTCCACAGCCAAAACATATCAATGGAATTTTACCTTTGAATTTTCCCTTACCAATTTGTAGTTTTCTCGTAAAGTAAGCATATTCTCCATCTAAAGAACCTTCTTCATCATCTTCCTTTTCTTCACACTTGCAGGTGTAGGTGTAGGTCTTTTCCTTTGAAGGTTGTTTGGCCTTATTGGTTTTCTTAGATGCAACAAATGCAGTTTCTAGATGCGAAGTACCCTCTTCTTCATCAAGTCTCATTTCATATGCTATGAGAACCCCATGTAATTCCTCTTTATTGAGTTTGTCCATATTTGCACTGTATTATAAGACCGATACGTTTGGGTTGAATCTTCCTGGTAACATTCTAAGAAACTTTCGTATAATAGTCTTCTCATCAACAGGCTCTCCCAATCCTTCCAGAGTGTCAGTTATTTCATCAACGTGTTCAAAGTATGCAGCAATGTTGTCATCTTCTTTCATTCTGAGTTGCTCAAACTTTTCTCTATAGATTTGAAGCTTTGCTTCTTTGACATTTGAGTCACCTGCATATATCCTCTCAAGCTTGTCCCATACATTTTTGGTGGTTTTACAACCCAACACCTTATGATAAGCAGATTCAATATGTCCACTCATAATAATATTCTTTGCTTTTGCATCATTTGCCAAATTCTTCTTACCTTGTTCATCCGCGGTTGTTGTAAAGACATTTTGAACAATGTCTCATACTTTGTAACCTTTTGCCAAGAGATAGACCTCCATTCTTCCTTTCCATAGTGCATAATTATTTTCATTAAATAGAGATACACCATTCTTGGTATGATCCATGATCTATTTCCAGTTTTTAAACTGCTAATTAAGGAACCAAGCTCTGATACCAATTGTTGCAAAATACTAGGGGGTGGGGGTGAATCAGTATTCCTTAGCAATTAGCACTTTTAAATCTTTTCAGAGCATTAGTTAATCTTCAATTATCATTAATGTTTATGCAGTAACAACGATGAATAAAAGAACACACGAGGCACAAAAATTTTAGGTGGAAAACTCCCTCTGGGTCAAAACCACTGAATTTTTTTCTAATAATTCTTTAATATTCAACTCCCATTGAAAAGAAATATCCAACTTCCTAGAATCTAGAAAAGCATTCTTCTCTAAGTCCCACTGGATGGACGCTCTAATGCCTGAGATTCTTAAGTAGTCAACTAAATGGATGCCCCAACTCCTAATGAGCTACAACTCACCCTAGCACCACCCTACCACCCTAAATTTTTCACAGGCTTGAACCTGTTGGTGACTTCATGCACTAGCCTAGCACCAACTTACCACCCCATAGAAGAATAAAATAAGAATGGACTCCCGTACCAAGGAAAATGGTCCACTTTACAATGATATAGAATGATGTAGAAGAAGACGACACACTAGACCATAATCCCAACTATGACACAACCACCTAATGATGATCCTAGACCTCTCAACACTGCCTCTTCAACTCTTGGTAGATAGACACTTGTACAACTTTTACAAAGATGCTTTTACAATGACTATACAATGATAATTTTACAATGTTTGTATGTAGTGCTACAAACTTCATGACTTCATGTGGTGAACTTTTTGTTGTTGTTCTGCACCTTGATTGCTTCTCTTGTCATTCTACCCTTTCTCATTCTTCAGAAAATTTTATTATGCATTAAGTCTTCTCTTGACGAATATATAATACCTACAAAAAGTCTTCAAGGAAATACCCATGACATGATGATAGCAAACTTACCTCATCCTGCAAAGCATATGTCAGTGCTAAACAAAAACAACAAATTAGAATACAAAGAACCTAATGCAATTAAGAAATGAACATGCATATACAGAAGATACTTACTTTTAGCTTACGTCTATTGCATCATTTGTTTCACCTTGCTCTTTGCTTCCCTACAAAATCTGGTCCTTTGCACCCCTTGACAACACTTGATCTAGTTTTTCTCGCCTTCTAGGAGGACGATATTTAAGCTGATGTATCTCTACAATTTCAGATTCCCAACATGTGATCTTCGATGTTGTAGATGGCCTCTGAGTTTTCTTTGCAATTCCACAGGTCTAACCCAATTGGGACTCTTCAATACAAAGCTATGCCCAATCTCGCACAATGACCTAATTATGGACTAGTTCAGTAGAGTGAACTTGTACAACGTGCCACATTTCATGGTTTCCTCCTTCAGCTATAAAATTGACACAAAAAAAGTATAGTCCATGCACTATATGCCACTTTGTACATAATTCCAATCCTCCTCTCGGAGAGAGAGTTATGACGATTTTCCCAAGTTCACTTCTTTGAGATGAAATTCGGCAGCCTGCCAAAACCCTAACTTCCACAGATCATATCTCCGAAAATAAATAAAACCAAGATCTCAAATTTGGTCACAACATTCATCGGGATTGCAAATAAAATGGTCTTTAATTTCATAAAATAATACTTCGCAGAAATGAAGTTATAGTGAAAATTCCACGATCACTACATTTGGAGGATATATGAGATTTATATTTATAGAGTTGAGAGGGGCTTGTATAGAGAATGTTGGAGGGATTTTAGGAGCTTAAAAAATAACTATTTAATGACTATTCAATGGCCAAAACCAATTATGAGTGCCATGCCACAACCCCATAGGGATTTAGCCCACTAACTGGGGTTACTAACTTCAAACATGATTATCTCTCAAACTGTGAAGAATTACTTGGTGTGCCATATATCAACGGAAATATCTCGATGAGTAGAATCTATCTAAAAGATCCTTGACTCAAAATAGAGTAAGTTTTCAAGTCAAAAGTCCTTTGCAACATTAGGATAGCCTTTGGTGCTACTTTGGTTGACATCAATGACAACCTCAGATCATCTTTAGATCAACAGTGCATTGCTTAGTGAAGGATTACTGTGCAAGAGCACATCACCTTTGGATCCACGGGGCATGTCAATGGCCTCATGAAGACCCATGAAGATACTGATATCACTTCTCAAGGCTCAATGAACCAATCATTGTAGTTGTATATTGGATAGCGAAATAGAAGGTAGCATCATCTCATAGAGCATCATCATCAGAAGTAGCAAAAGGCAACAGACCTGCACTTGACAAAGGCAAGAGGAAGGTTGCAGATAGCACAGAGGTGGAGAAAAGATGCAAGTTCAAAGCAGACCCACTTATGTTGAGAAAATCCTTAGAGATTGAGGCTAAGAGGTGACAACGTGACAAAAGGATCACAAAAAGGGAGAGAGAGAAATAGAAGCTAGAGGAAGTAGAAAGGGAGTTGCAGGAGTTGAAGCAGCAATTCAGGGAAGAACAAGAGCTGCATAGAAGACAGAAGGAAGCACAACAGGAGGCACAACATGCACATATTGATGAAACTACACCCATATAGGTTATTGACTCATCCATGCAACTAGCACAGAGCAGACAGGGTGATCAGTCCTAGAAGCAAAACTTCACTCTAGAGATTAAACAAATTCTAGTACAAATGGACATGGCTATGGTTAAGCTAGAGTTATATCAATATATTGACATCATACCTTAGTACCAATAGGTCACCCCACCAACCTCACCAGTTCCGAAAGCAAAGAAATTCCCAAGTGATCAAGGAGACATTGAAATCCTTGAAGAAAATCCACAAGCAGATATTCACAACATATCTTTTGATGAGTTACAACACAAAGTTGCTCAATCACGCAAAGTGCGTACTCCGGATGTCGATGTATCTCCTACATAGTTTGAAGGGCCACTGGTCGTGTCTAATGTGCACATACATCGAGCTGCATTGGCCAATGCTATGAAGGCATATGCTCAAGCCACTAAATCGAGTCTTAGATTATTGATAGCTGAGAACAAGTGCATGGCTAAGGAGTTACAAGAGGTCAAGCATGAAGGAGAGCAAGTTAGAACATTTATCAAAGAAGAGTTGAGGAGAGAAATGCTAGATGAAGTATCGTTTCTCGAGATAGTCATGAAAAAGTTGTACTTCAAGTTCATAACCGTGCATAAGTCATGTTTCCATCTCAAGGGTTGGCAACAGCACTATGCTAGGAGAGTACGCATCTTGTCAGACTTACACATTGTTTTCGATTGCATGCAAAAATGGACAATGAGGTACAAAGGATACCCATTGAACTTGCCAAAGATGATGAAGCCAAAGGCGGTAGAGTTGAAGGCATGTATCTAGATTCAAATCCAGAACTATTAGGAACTCTCGTTGCTCATCACAAGCTTGTAGGCTTCACATGCACAAGTGTTCAGAAGCATGAATGTCATTGCGCGCACGCATGTGATCCCATCCATTGGCACACTCACTAAGGTGAATTCAAAGAACCATGTCCAACTGGAGTTTGGACATGTACTTTGATTATTTGATGCACATAGCCATTAGTGTAGACTTGCAAATGAGCATAAAAACTATACATCAATATGTTGTTAGTCCGACCACACTCAAGACTATAATGTGAATGTTATCTGACTGGTTAGACAAAGGTGTCAAATCAATGTACTTGGATGAAATGGAGGCAAGAGTTTGCTTTCAAAAGGATGTCACCACAAAGCATGCAGACACCATAACTGACTACCAAACCTAGCATCAATTCGCCATCATCAATCATCACAAGGATGTTGAAGAGTTAGCCTTCTCATAGCTGTCCGAGTCTTAGTGATGTCTTGCATGGCTTACTCAAGCCTATTTTTGTCTCGCATGGGTACATGTGCATATTGTAATGTAAACATGTTGTAAAAGTGAAAGACTAGGTGTGAATAGTAGATTAATGTAACAGTTATGTGTAAGTTGAAGAGTCATGAGGGTAAGTGAAGATTCACAAAGGGAAATGTCAATGGTCACCCCACCCCTTTCTATTTATAGAACCCCATAACTCATTGTATGAGATTTTGGGAGCCAAGCTTCCTATATGTATAACTGAGAGAAATCTTGGAGTTTATTGTAATGAGCCTTGGCTTCTCCACAGTGCAGAGCTAGTACATCGCTTTGGAGGAGAAGGCAAGAGTGATTATAATATTCTGCTATTGGGGCTAGTGGAAGTCATGGTTGTATGTATTACTGGATCTTTTACTCTTTTAATATAATAAAGACAACATGTTTCATGCATATTTTGTTATGTAGTTCGGGTATCCTAGTTACTTTAATAATGTATGTAGTTTTTATTTACACATGTATGTATGGATTATTCCGTATGTGTTTGTATGAATCTTATTGAAGCATTTTTTTGACATAATCCATCACTATGGATCATCGACTATCCTGCTTTCCATCTTGTGATGTCTTACTGCTCATGTGTTCCCTCTCAAGCTGCATGTTATCACAGCTTTCTAGCAGGCGCACGCACTCCCCCTTCCGTGTGTTAAAACCTTTCATGCACCTTCCTTGACTTGCTACAAGGTCACACCCTTACTATCAACAAGTACATCTTATGTACCTCTATGTGCAACCGCAATAAAGGCAATACCATACTACCTAATGTTGGGACTCCTACTCCAAACGGTCTGAGGTCTAGATGGTACTTCTTACTGGGGAGATCCCCTTACATGTTGGCAAGTCCAACACTGTCAAAATGTTTGGTGCTAGAAGGAGGGCCAGATGACAAGATGAGTCCTGACATCCTCTTTTGAATCGCACATCTATCATGGATAGCATTGTAGTGATTCCTCTGTGATGTCTATCCAATGCACATTCCTTTGAAATCACGAAGGAGTTTTTTATCACTTGTTCGAAATCATGTATGATGGTGAAGGCGAAGTAGCCTGGTCTGAGTACTTACATGAATTCCTTGCATTCTTGGAGGATGTGGAAGAGATTGATGAAGTAGAAGTTAGCATGCAGCTTGCAACCACGCTTCATGAATCCCTACAACAATGGTGCCACAACCTACCTCAAAATTGTGTGCACTCATTTAATTAGTTCAGTGATCTAATTGAATCTGTTTTCCATCATTTTGATCCTAAAACTCTTGACAAGAAAATGTTAAAACAATGGAAGGCCCCGCATGAATCGCCAATGGATTTTTGGAAATGCTTCTGTTTAGTCATGTTTGAAGCTCCAAAAATTCAGATGAAATTTCAATATCTCATGGACAGATTTGAATATTGCCTTACCAAATCACTCTGTCCCAAAATGAAGATGAAGTTCAAGCCCGCTCATTATACTTTGGTGATGGAGCTGCACAATCACAAGTGGACATAGATGTTGTCACAAGTGATTGTTCGCCTTCCCCTCATCAAACAACTCCACCCTCATAAAGTGATGTGGGAGAGCATGCACACACCTCTTTTTAACTATCACATCCTCCCACTGTCACCACTCTTAATTTCTGTACAGATTTGGTTGGGAAGCCCATGGATTGTCACATGCATTTTTTACCTCAACCTTTGTCTTTGCATTCTGCTGATCCTATGGATTTCACTTTATTGTGTTCTTTCGTACAGTACTCTACACCTGTTGTGAATGAGGATCAAGCCATTGATGGAGTTGATGTTGCAAAACCAACCTGCACTGTCATTTACGATGATTATGATTGGGGATCTAAACATCAACCGCGATGAAGGATGACCTCCTTCTATCTATGCCTCCTCCCTTTCCTAACATCTTTGGTGATTCTTCTATCTATGATTTTCCTTGTGTAAATCCATCCACAGATGCATCTACTTCCGATCATTTCCAGAACACACCAAATGTCAGTACATCATTCGACAACAGAGAGGACAAATTCTTCCTTGAATATCCACTTGATTTTTCAGCTACTTTTTCTGGAAATGTAGAGGGTGAACATTCTTGCTTCTCATCTACCCCTCTGTTTGATTCATCAAATCATGAGGATGTCAATGAATTCATTGATTTTTCTGATCATAGCTATCGTGATCTATCTAGTCTCATATTTGATCATGATGTTGATTCTATCGATGTTGATCTTTCAAAGCCACCTGTCTATGACGATCTATCTGTCGATGAAGTTGAAACCCCATAGGCTATCGAGGAACTTCAACCTGCGATGATGGTTATGTCAGGCCCTCATTTTCCTAAGGTTGGTTTCACTTCTGATCAAGAAATTGTTGAACTACCCAAGGTTACTCATCACTCATTTGTATGCATTGAAGATAAATCCAACACACAAATTTCACTTCCTCCACTTGAATCACATGATCCCATCGTTCATACATTGGAGGAATCTTATTGTTACACAACATTTTGTCACTATCCCTGTACTCCCCGTCTACGATCCTAGAGGACCTCTACAGTGTACCTGACATGCTTTCCCATCATAAAGAAACTCCCAGTATGTCCCTCTTCATGAGAAAAATAATTCCCCTTTACACCAGTTCCCAAGAATCTTTCTTCTATCCCAATTTACAAGACCGATGCTACCAAGCATTTTTCTACTCATGCCGATTTACAGAGGTTAAACTAACCCTCTCGTTGATTGGATTGACTGAGCCCTTTTCCAATCGCACCGACCCTCTTTTGGAAGGTTTTTTAAATAAGGAGCCAAAACTTCCATGTCTAGAAGCTTCATAACAGAGGTTTGGTAGATGGTTGGGCTAGATAGAGCTGAGGAAATCAGTTTGGGCTCCTTTCCCCTATTAGGATGTAACAACCTCAAGAGATAATACCTTCTCCCATGATGTGAGGAACCATCTCCCATCCATCCAAGCTATATAAGCCTGTCTTTTTCCTAAGCACAAGCTAATTTCTAGTTGGAGTTTTGGAGCAAGTGTGAATAACCAGCAAGTCATTTATATCTTATTGCTTTCTAGTGTGTGTTTGAGGGAGAATAGTGTGATTTTTGTTTGGTTTGATACTAGAGGGAAAGAGACCTTAAACTTCCATTTGTTGGGGCTATCCATGAAGTGCTAGGAAAAGTGTGGGAACCAGCATACGTCGAAGGAGACCAGAAATGTCAAGGCACTGATTTTAATCTCTTTCTAATTTATATTAATGCAACCATCGATTGATTTCCTATATTAAGTGTCATTTTACATATTTATGGCTTAATGTTCCTTGACCTATTAAGCAGGTTGAATACAATATTGTATGCTTTCATGTTTGTTGTTGTTGTTGTTTTCTTGTTTCAGGTATTTGAAGGAAGGAAACGGAAGATAGCTGGAGTGAGGAAGCAGGATCATCACCAAGTGAAATAGCATTCTAAGAGGGAGGCCCTTGTAATTGATTCTAGATTAAGGATATTTTCCATAGATTGTTTGTTTGTGGCTAGACCCACTCTCTCAAGATAGAGGAACTGTTTGTGTCCGCACTGAGAATTTACTTGCACCACAAATTGGCGACTCCATTGGGGAGCCAATCCTTCTGTTTGATTGACTATCATTTTATGGTTTTGTGTGAGATTTTCTAGTATCACCATTTCCCTCTAGTGTTCTCTGCTTTGTCTAGTTTATCTGTGAGCCTGAAATTTATAGTGGCAAGTCTAGTCTTAGCCTTTGAAAATTTTTATTTTTCCTTGAATCCTCAGTCAGCACATTTATTTTTATTAGAGTCACGCCGATCAACGCTAGTTTCAATAAAAAAAGTCATGCTAATCCCCTTCTTGTGTTAGTTGTCAGTTAGGTAGCCGCACTGATTCCTGTAGGTGAAGATCTGGGTTTTCCCTGGATCATAACTAGTGTGTCTTGACCCTTAGACTCTCTTCTTCTACCTAGAAGTAACTATAATGCTTTTTTTGTTGGTTTTTGACTAATTGGTTGGTTTGAAGTTTCATTGCTTGATTTTTTATTTTTTGATGGTTTTGATGACCCTAGGGCATCTAGGTCAATTACGATTCATTTTCTTCTTTACTCATTATGTCAAGTTTTTTATTTGTTGCTTCATTTAATCCATCATTCAGTGGCAACATCTTCATTGCTTCATTTTCAATTGAATGATTGAAAGATTCTCATTTTTTCTCTTATTTTGAGTGTATTGTTCTCATTCCAAGCATAGATTACATTGCTTCATTGGTCGATTGAAGCCTTTATGTGTTTGGTTTGTTCGATTCAGGGAAGAAGTTGCTTTTAGTTTCATTTATCATGCTTTGGATTTTATCAATGCTTGTTTGTTCGGAATTATGAAAACTTTCATTAAAGTGCTTTATGTCAAAGATTGATTTTGCATTTTATGAAAAGAAGAACATCATTCTAGTTTACTTAAGCAAAAATATTGCAGTAGTAGTGTTATTGAGAAGCTCAAATTGCATCATCATAGGCATGGAAATGAAATGGAACTTATTTTGTTTTTAAGGGAAGATTAAGTGAATTTTGGAGATTTATTAGTGAAAGATTTTATTCTTTGATTGTTGCATTGTTTGTTTATTCTCTATCTCTCAATTAGTGTGAACTTTCATCGAAGCCAAAGATTTCCTTTCTCATATAGTAGCATGTAGGAGTTTTTTTAGATAACAGTAGTAGGGCCTTGCAATTGAAATCTCATTCAAGATCAACCGTAAAAATCTATTGAACTAACCTAAGGAAGCATTGAAACTTAACACTTATATTTAGAGGGTTTAGGCTAGAGACATGTTGCAACATCTTTAAACCTAGCAGTTGTTCTTCGCTTCAGCATTAGACAATGCTAGTACAGACTTGTGCTCCCCATACTGTCGTGTATATAAAGAGAGACCCCGCTACATTGCAATCCTTTATCCATAGGAAGTCGAGTCTGCCGCCTTGTAAACGTGACACACTGAACATAGCATTCAGGGAGATTGTCTGCTCGTACTTGTCAGTTCACTGGGAGGTATTTTGTAGTTCACTGTTAGGGTCCCACCCTAACCCCCTTATTTATGTAGTGGGATCATGTCATAATAAAGAGTCAATAAAGCCCATATTAATAATTGTAAGTGGTTAACCCGCTATTTATACGGGACCACCAGTTAG
>APFE030844838.1:67554-105117 GCA_000404065.3 Pinus taeda
GTCAAACTTCAAATGGGGGATTATCAGTTGAAGACCCACATGTTTGCAATACACATGGGTGGGTGTGACATTGTCCTAGGGGTTGAATCGCTTCGCACTCTAGGGCCAATCACAATGGATTTCCAGGAGTTATATATGAGTTTTAAGCAGAACAACTTCACACATACCCTCCGTGGACTCCAGGCGGGAGCCCCCTCTATCATCAGTTCGCATAGGATGGAAAAATTGCTAAAAAGGGGACATCATGGAGTTATAGCTCAATTTAATGCCATCTAGGGAGTCGAAACTAAGTCTCTGCTGATTCACCCAGAGATGCAACAGATTTAGATAATCATTTGCCAGTCTTTGACAAGCCTCATGAGCTTCCACCCTCGAGAGGGGAACATGATCATAGCATCACCTTGGTTCTTGGGGCCCAACCCTCAAATGTGCGCCCCTACAGATATCTTTTCACCCAAAATAATGAAATAGAAAAAATAATCAAGGAACTTTTGGAAGCAGGAGTCATACGTCGCAGCATTAGTCCTTATTCATCACCGGTGGTCATGGTACTCAAGAAAGATGGGGAATGGCGGATGTGTCCAGACTTCAAGGCCCTCAATAAGTTGACAGTCAAAGATAAATTTCCCATCCTGGTGGTTGATGATTTGCTTGATGAACTCAATGGGACTCAATTCTTCACTAAGCTGGATCTTTGCTCAGGTTACCACCAAATTCACATGAAGGAAGTCGACATTCCAAAAACCGCTTTCCGAACTCATGAAGGCCATTATGAGTTCTTGGTCATGCCATTCGGTCTTTGTAATGCCCCATCTACTTTTCAGAGCCTTATGAACCATCTTCTCAAACCATATCTCAGGAAATTCGTTCTTGTCTTCTTCGATGACATCCCCATCTATAGTTTCACTTGGGCCGCACATCTTCAACATGTAGATCTACTTTTGCAACTGCTCTGCAAGCATCAATTATTTGTTAAGATGTCCAAGTGTTCGTTTGGCATGGAAGAAGTTAAGTATTTGGGCCACATTGTGGGGCGTGCAGGTGTCAAGGTGGACCCCAAAAAGATCCAAGCAATGTAGGATTGGCCTCAACCTAAGACTTTGAAGAGCCTGAGAGGATTTTTGGGTCTCACAGGCTATTATTGCAAATTCATCTACAATTATGGGTGCATAACAAAGCCCCTCACGCAACTCCTGAAAAAAATTCATTCTTCTGGAATGAGGATGCACAACAGGCATTTACAGCTCTCAAAAAGGCCATGTGTTCCACTCCAGTCTTAGCACTACCGGATTTCACCAAATCTTTTGTCGTTGAATGTGATGCTTCAGGTACAGGTATTGGGGTAGTTTTAATGTAGGAAGGTCAACCTTTGGCCTTCACAAGCCAACAACTAAGTGGGAAGAATCTAGGTCAATCTACCTATGAGAAGGAAATGATGGCCATCTTACATGCAATAGAGACCTGGCAACCTTACTTACTGGGGCGACGTTTCCAAATCCGCACAGACCATCACAGTCTTAAATATTTTTTGGAGCAACGCCTATCCTCCCCACAACAAAATAAATGGCTCGCCAAAATGCTGGGATATGATTATGAGATCGTTTACAAAAAAGGGCAAGAAAATAGGGTAGCAGATGCATTATCTCGCCAATTTTAGGAAGACAGCACCCTGTTAGCAATTTCCCTTCCCATTCCAGAATGGATTGAAGAGGCTCGCAGGGAATGGTTTTCTCATCCCGGGCTCTCCCAACTCATTTCTCAATTGCAGGCGGATCCAAATCCCACCAAGGGCTACTCGTGGTAGAATGAGATTCTTTGCTACAGGGACAGAGTCGTAATATCACCAACATCTAGCCTCAAAAGTCGCATTTTGGCAAAATTTCACTCATCCCCCCTTGCAGGACATTCAGGCTTTCAGAAGACGTATGCTCGCACCAGAAGATCATTTTTTTGGACAGGTATGAAAAAGGACATCCTTATTTTTGTAACAGAATGCGATGTATGTCAACGCCACAAAGGGGAGACTGTCAAAGCACCAGGAACATTACAACCATTGCCCATCCCGGCATCAATATGGACAGAGGTTTCTATGGATTTCATTACAGGTATTCCAAAGTCCGGAAACAAGTTAGTCATCATGGTGGTTGTGGACAGACTTTCGAAGTATGCTCATTTCTGCGCCCTACCCCAGCCGTTTACACCGACTTTGGTCACTCAAACTTTCATGGATCAGATCTTCAAATTGCATGGCATGCCCACTTCGATTGTGTCCAATCGTGACCCGATCTTCACCAGTAATTTTTGGCAGGAACTCTTCAGGCTACAAGGCACCCATCTAAAACTCAACACTTCCTATCATCCACAAACAGATGGTCAAACTAAAGCCGTCAACAAATGTCTGGAAACCTACCTTAGGTATTTTACTTCAGAAAAGAAACATCTGTGGGTTGAGTGGTTACCTCTGGCTGAATGGTGGTATAACACCAACTATCATGCCACCACCAAAATGACTCCCTATGAAGCAGTATATGGTCAACTCCCTCCTTCCCCTACTTCTTATATCAAAGGATGCTCTAAGGTACAAGCAGTGGATCAACTCCTAGAAATCCATTCAACCATGCTCGCCCATCTTAGAGAGAATCTTCATCAAGCTCAAAACCACATGAAGCAACAGGTCGATCAGCATTGCTCAGAGCGCCAATTTCAGGAAGGGGATCAGGTATTTTTGAGGCTGCAACCCTATAACCAAACATCACTCAAAGACAAGGGTTGTCAGAAACTATCTCCAAAGTTCTACGGACCATATCAAGTACTTCAGCACATTGGAGAAGTAGCATACAAGTTGGCTTTGCCGCCTACGACAAAAATCCATCCAGTTTTCGATATCTCATGCCTCAAGAAAGTGATTCGGAAAAATTGCAGAATTCAAACCAGTCTACCTGAATTGGACGAGGAAGGATCAATATGGCTCCAACATGAACAGGCCATGGACACACGAGAACGACCCCTGCGTGGCTGAGTGATTAAGGAAGTCCTCGTCAAGTGGAAAGACACCTCTCCGGAAGATGCAACTTGGGAACCAGCCACTATTCTTCAGCAGTTTCCGTAGCTTCAGCCTTGAGGACAAGGATATTCTTAAGGGGGAGGGCATGTTAGGGTCCCACCCTAACCCCCTTATTTATGTAATGGGATCACGTCATAATAAAGAGTCAATAAAGCCCATATTAATAATTGTAAGTGGTTAACCCGCTATTTATTACGGGACCATAGTTAGTTGCAAATGGGCCTAGTATTAGGTAGATGGTATTAATAGAACCCATCATATTGATCCATGGTATTACATGTATGAGTCATATATAAAGGATAAAGACTCCCTGCGAGCAGCATCGTGTGTCTTATTTTTGAATCAATCTCTGCTCTATTGGAGGTTGCCCCCTCGAAGAGGCCAGTGAACATTACTTCTGAATAATAAAGTATTTGCTGTTGTCTCTCACTATTCTATGTTCTGGGTATTTTTCTTCGCATGTTCTGTATTTGGTATCTTTTGCAGGTTAAAAGCATAACATTCACAGTTACCCGGTAATCCCTTTTGCCTAGATTATCTTGAGTAGTCATTTTGGCCTTTTTGGCTCTTTAAATTTAAAAGATCACTGAGCGCTTGTCCTTTCAAGCCCATTCAAACTGAAAGGAACTAGAGTCACCTTTTTCCCTTTTCTTGACTCTTAAAACATGAAAAGGCAAGGTTTTTTCAATGTTCTAAAATTAACTTTCCACGAAATATTCCCGGTTAAAGTTATATTCCTTAGTAATTATTCAGGGTCGATTCCAATGGCAACATTTCCAGGTTCTACCAGTCAAGGATTCCCCTCGGATGGGAATCCTAGTCCTTTTCCTTCTTTTGGAAATGCTGGTGATCCTTATATGGAAACATTGTCCCTTCCTGGGTTAACCATTGGTCTACCTGTTTGGTTGTTTTCGACCTCGGTGGTCCCGAGCGTCCCGACTCCTGTCCAAACGTCTCCTTCATTCAAATCATCTCACGATGATTCTAAGGTTGACCCCTCACCTTATTCCCCCATTTCTTCATGCTCCTCTTCTACTTCTCTTGGTGAAAGCTTCAGATCTAGTAACCAAGAGGCTAAGAAGAAAAAAAATAAGACAAAGAATAAGAAGTTAGATAAGCGAGAGGCCAACCGTGAAGCTATTGCTCTAAATGCACTTCCTATTGACAAACCTTTTGATCCTCTGTGGAAGGTCAAATTCCCTTGCAAGTTGTGTAAAGATGACCATCTCCTTCGAGACTGTCTTGGCATTCCCATAGTCTTAGAGGTATGGTCTCAGAATCTGGATCGACCATCCCCATCAACCTCTAGAGATCATGTCAATGTTGTGCCCTGAGTTAGCAATGGTAAGAAGAAAGGGAAGATTAGATTCCCTTGTAGGTTATGTGAAGGAGAGCATCTTCTTCACCTTTGTCCTCTTATGGATAAAGCTTCCAAAGTTTTGGAAAACATTACAGCTCCTCAACCCCAACTTCCTGTTGGTTATCAGAGGCTTTTTCTAACCCTCTCCTAGTTGGTAAAGAGATTGACTTGGATTCATCTCTTTCCCATCTTGCTCTTCCTGAGCATGACTCTCTTGTGTCTGTTTTCGACCAGACTTTGGTCAAAAATAGTGTTGACTTGTCTCCACCTTCAGTTGATCACTCTGTTCCCGAAGAGAGTGGTGATCATACTACACATGTTCCTCTTGTCTCCTCATATTCTCATGAATCAAAGAGTGACCCTCCTGTCCCAGTTGTTCAGGAGAGTCTTTCTTCTATTCCTACAAAGCATGGGGGTAATCATATCATAGCCCCACCATGTAGTTTTGTCATCTCTTTTGATTGGAGTCAATTGACTTGTTTCCGCCTCCCATCTTATGTGTCTTTCCAAAACACAATACAAGCCTATAATATGGTAGTACATGGCACTATATTATATGAAGGCACATATACTAGCATCATGTCTTATACCACTTAGCAAGCTTTGGGTTCCCCACAACTTGTGCCTATCACCCAAAATATGTTGGCTTTCAATGAAGGAACTAGTCAACCCTTAGGGATCCTTTCGAAGTTCCCTATTACTTTGGGAGGAAAGACCATCTATATAGATGTGATGGTAGTCCAACATCCCTTAGATTTCAATCTTCTCCTTGGACATGACTATGTTTATGTCACAGGAGCTCTTGTTTCTTCACTTCTCCGTATGGTTTGTTTTTCACACGAAGGGAGAATTGTGACCATTGATCAATCGTCATTCATTGGTCACCAAGCGCCTCCTTTGCAACCATTGTCCCCTATTGGCTCTTGTTTACAAGAAGTACCATCCCTGCCACAAGTCAATTATGTGGCTACCCGTTCTGCCTCTACATCTGACGATGATCACACAGATGGTATTGTACAATATGTACTGGGGGCATTGGAACCAGATTTGTTTTTGGTACCAAATGACATGTATTCCTCCCAAAGCGTGGTTCTTCTATCTAGCAAAGACCTCTTGGGAGCCATGTTCTCTTCTGGGTCATGAACAGGAGCTGTGAGGATAGTTCCTGGTCTTGTGTCAACCTCATTAAAAAATGAAACAAGGATTCATGAGGATGGTTCCTTGTCTTGTGGCAACCTCGTTAAAAAATGAATCAAGGAGTGATGAGGATAGTTCTTGGTCTTGTGTAAACCTCATTAAAAAGTGAAACAAGGGTCTCAAGGATAGTTCTTTTACTGTGTCAACATCATTAAAAAATGAAACAACTCCCTTTTCCAAATGTAGTCTTTGATTAATATCTCGTAAAAGCCCAGTCGAGTCTTTCTTGGATCTCAAAAGTGAATCTTCATTTCATCCACCTAGTTGAATGAAATGAATCTTGGGGGGCATGTACCTCACATTGACTCATTATGCTGAGAGCATGCAAACTTATCTCAAGCATAGTTTTTCGTTTCAAGCTTGTGTAAAAATGAACCCATGCCCAATTTACATCTCAAGATTATCGTTTTAATCAACTAATTTCTGCTAGATGAGCCTTGGTCATTTTATTCAATCGCCGCCATCTCTTTGGCTGATCATATGCTTTCACTTGGTTGTTATTTCCCTTTCCTAAGGAATTGCAACAAGGAGTGGTTTTATTAGCTAGCCTCTTGACCATGACATGTTTTGAGCAATTCCTCCATTGCTAGAGCTAGTTGCCCCTTTATACCACTCGTTCCACCAGGACGACTCACCTTTAAGCTCTTTTCTAACTCATAAAAGATGAAAATATTGCTGAGTATTTTTTCCTTTTTGACTTGTTAAAGAGAATAAAAATGGGGGATCTACTTTCAAGCTCTTTTCTGACTATTTAAACATGAAAAGATTATTGATCTATTGTCCTTTTAAACTCATTAAAGGCTGTGAAATGTCATTTACCGAGTATATGTTTACCCCTTTTTTAGGCTAGGCTAAACTATTTACGAAAAAGGTAATCCTTGGATGAAAGGGTCAAGTGGTTCTCTTGAGTATCATGTTCTACCTTTTCAGGCTCAAGAGACACAAATATACGAAAAGGCACCATGTGGAGTTTTCTTTTTTGTGTCTTTTTCAAACTCTCTAAACATGAAAAATATACCGAGTTATGCCTTCGTTAGACTCATTAAAACATTAAATGACATTGGATTCGTCGCCATGACGAACAGGAGCTTCTCCTTCCTAGGGCTCGTTAAACTTACTAAGTCAGATTCATCCGAAGGATGAAATTACAATGCAAGCATATGCTATCCCCTTCAAGCTTGCGATCAAACATAATTGGGGTGCCTTCCAGAAATGGTGGGGGAAAATTTGGAAATTCGATCAGTCGTGTCAGAAACTCACTCTTGAACATGACACTTTTTGCTTCGTGTCGGGTTGGGATATCCTCCTTTTCATTTGACCTTCCTGGGTTGGGCCGCTCATTTTTACCTTCCATTTGATCTCTTCCACATCATCATGACCACTGATCCTATGGATCCAACAACTTCCAAACTCCGAAATTGTGTTAGCGATATGTTCAAGAGTCATTTCTTCTGCAGTTACACTTACTCCTGATTCTTTGTATCATCTAAAGTCATTTGCATCCATTTTTCTCATGTAGATGATGTGGGATACATCATGGCCCTCCTTCAACATGGTCTCTTCTTGTCGACTTCATCTCATCATCCAGGAAGCTGGCTAAGAGACTCCCTTCTAGTACCTTAGAGCTTGCATGCCCTAATGGAAAGTTCTTCGCACTCAATGACAAGTTCACATCATTGGATTTTGATCGAGTGATTTAACAGGTGTTCGACATCAGTTCCTTTATTCACATTTTGTGAACTGTGCTACCAGTACCTTGAGATCCATCGTCATTATTGGTGGCTTCTCTCATACTTGTTAATGGTTCACATCATAGACCAGTAATCAAGCGACTTCCTGGCATGTTCGACTTCAATGCATTAATTCACATGTTAGGATTTGTACTTTAACTGTGTCGCTTGGAGCACAAGACCTTGGGCTCAGATTACATAAGTCCAGGTTGTGAGGCGATGTGACATGGTCATGTTAATATACATGTCTCTTTCAGATGGATGGTTGCGACCATACCATGAGTTGTTATATGTGATCCTTCTCATTATTGGATGGTTGCCACCATACCCTGGTTTCATTATGATCCTTTCTGCTAGATTGTTGCACCCATGCCTTCGATCCATTTACATGATCATTCTCGATGTATATGTATCTATGCTTGCTTACAAGTTTTCTGATGATGGACTTCGGTTCCCATCTTCCAATTGTAAAGCATTTCACCCCTCACTCTAGTTCGGCCTTCGCGCCTTAGGGGGAATTTTCTACACAACATTTTGTCACTATCCTTGTACTCCTTGTCTATGATCCTGGAGGACCTCTACAATGTCCCAACATGCTTTCCTGTCATGAAGAAACTCCTAGTATGTCCTCTTCATGAGCAGAATAATTCTGAGTTACACCATTTCCCAAGAATCTTTCTTCTATCCTAGTTTACAAACCCATGCTACCGAGCATTTTTCTCCTCATGCTGATTTACAGAGGTTAAAACTATCCCTGGCACCGATTGGATCAACTAAGCCCTTTCCCAGTTGCATCGAGCCTCTTTTGGAAGGTTTTTTAAATAAGGAGCCCAAGATTCCATGTCTAGAAGCTTCGTAATGAAAGTTTGGTAGATGGTTGGGCCGGATAGATCCGAGGAAATTAGTTTGGGCTCCTTTCCCCTATTAGGATGGAACAACCTCAAGAGATAAGACCTTCTCCCATGATGAGAGGAGCCATCTCCCATCCATCCAAGCTTTATAAGCCTCTCTTTTTCCCAAGCACAAGCTAGTTTATAGTTGGAGTTTTGGACCAAGTGTGAATAAACAGCAAGTCATTTATAGCTTATAGCTTTCTAGTGTGTGTTTGAGGGAGAATAGTGTGATTTTGGTTTGGTTTGAGACTAGAGGGAAAGAGGCCTTAAACTTTCGTTTCTTGGGGCTATCCATGAAGTGCTAGTAAAAGTGTGGGAACCCAAATATGTCGAAGGAGACCAACAACATCAAGGCATCAGTTGCAATCTCTTTCTGATTTATATTAATGCAACTATTGATTGATTTCCTACATGAAGTTTCATTTTTACATCTTTATGGCTTAATGTTCCTTGACCTATTAAGTAGACTGAATACAATATTGTATGTTCTCACATTTGTAATTGTTGTTGTTTTCTTGTTTCAGGTATTCGAAGGAAGGAAACAAAAGATAGATAGAGTGCGGAAGCAGGGTTATCACCAAGCAGAATAGTATTCTAAGAGGTAGGCCCTCTTAATTGATTCTAGCTTAAGGAGATTTTCCATAGATTGTTTGTCTGCGGCTAGACCCGCTCTCTTGGGCTAAAGGAATTGTTTCTGTTTGCACCGAAAAGACTTAAGAGATGTAAGTTATCTCATTTTCTCATGTTTTCTTACATGCCATAGTCAAGAGAGTGCATATGCTTAACATCTCCATGCAATGTATCGCAACACCATGGTAAGTCCATAGAGTGCACGTCATGTGATTTCACTTTTTTCTTTTTTGTGGACACATTTAAACTCGGAGTGTGTTTTTCTTCATTGTTATGTCTTTCATGTTTTTTGGTTAATGTGACTATGTTTTTTGCGAACCATGCCTTCACCAAAATGGGTTGACCAATACACCGGTGGCTGCATTGGAAATATCACTTCATGTGAGCAGACCCATGCACCGTTAGCTTAGGAGTAGGAGTAGTATTTGCTTTATGTTTTGTTTGCTTGCATGCATGTTCTATTTCTTTCTTGGTGTGTTTCTTTCTTGCCTACTTTCTTTTATTACTTCCCTTGCTTTCACATTTACTTATTATCTTTACTCTTTTGTTGGTTTGCTTGTTTATCTTCATAGGTTAGTTTCACATGAAACCGTGTATGACTCTTGAAACAAGTACTGGGTAAAGTACAAGAGGACTTTTGCAGCTATCAAAGATTGGTTATCTGTTTTCCTCTCTCTTTATGCAAAAATTTTTGTCTTTAGTCAATGCTACACCAATGGAAAATATGTCTTGTTGGAAGTGAATCTTGGTGAAAAGACAATACTTGCGCACTAACTATTACCACCTAATCTAGTTGATTGTTTATGGTTAACCCTATTCAACTCAGTCAACTAGAGTAAGGTGAGAGGGAAAACCTTAAAAAGTATATCAGAGGTATATATGAAATAATTCTCTGAAGTTACAACCTCTTCTTCTCTCAATAAGTTGGGATCCTTCTTCCTCCTCTGAATTAAATAAGTTCCTATGCACAATTCTTGCAAAAATTTTAAAAATTAAAAAGATTAAAATGTGAAAAATTTTGAAAAATGAATAAGGCAAAAGAAGATAAAGGCTTCCTGCATAGAGAGGTGATGGAATTAACTCCGCCAGTGTACTGACCAAGCTTGCTATTAGCAAAGCAATGCTTGTGTTCCTACGTCACTCCACCGGGGTACTGTGTAGGCCTGTTGGCATCGGAGCGACACCAGAGATGAAACTTAAACTCTGACTATTATATTGCTTTTGTACCAATATATCCCTCATCCCCAGTCGAAACAACTATGTAGAATTGGCTTGGAATGTGTGCTGACAGATCAATAGAATAGCAGATGCTACATATTTCAATCAAGCTAGTATGGAAACCATGCTAATCTAAGAATCAAAAAATACTTCTGGAAGAGTTAGACTTCATTTTCATGAAACAAGGTCCATTCAGAGAGTTGGAATTCTAACAATGTGTCACCAACCATTCTTAGCAGCCTTATGTCTTGCACTGTCCAAGTACATATGCTTCAGTTGATTTTCAGTGGCTTATGAGCTTGTATCTGCTAGCTTGTTTGTGTCCCACCTACAAGCTAACATTCCAAAACTTGTTATTTTCTAGTTGTTGTGCTCACTTGGAAAATTGCATAGAACTAGAGGGCAACCAACCTTTCTCTCTAGAATTGTGCAGACCATGAAGGCAACCTGTTGCTCTCCAAAAATGCAGAGAGCAAGCATGTAACCTTCCCTCTAAAAATTTCACGGAGTAGTGCATCATTGGCCTTGCTCTCAAAATTTGTGTAGATTTGGCTGACAACCCTGTCTTCCATCCAGAAATTGCATAGAGCCTAAGGGGCACCTAGAGCCACTCCGCCCAGAAATAGTGCAGAAGTCATCCATGAGCTTTCAATCCTTTGCATGTGCTTCCATGTGTACAAGTTCCCTCCAGAACTAAGCAATATTTCTTTGCATGCATGGGTTTCTTTTCTTGAAAAAGAAAAATAGCAAAAAATATCCCTAGAGTTTAGGGATCCATTTTTAGCAGCTGGAGGTTACATGCAGAAGTTGTTTTAGAAACCTCAGGCCAAGTGTCGCTCTTTCCTAGATGTGTGGCATGCACATCACAAACCTCGATCTTATCAAAAATATTTTTTTGACGCTTTAGAACTCAATCTTCACTTCAATCTTGGAGCTCTAACATTCCACATTGCATCTAGGAGCACTCAGCACACTCAGCTTAGCTTTTTCTGGGTAAGTCTGCTTTGCTTGCCTTTTGTTGCTTTTTGGTCGTTTTTTGTATTTTGGTTTGTGTGAGTGTTGTTTTCTTGGTTTTTTTAATTGCTTTCTGTCGTTTTAATTCTTGTTAGCTTGTAGAAGCATTGTTTCAAGTTTCCATTGCATCTCACTATTGTCGCATGCATGACATTGTTTCTACACTGATGGTCATAGTTGCCGAATCGCATCACACACTTACTTGTTTTCCCATTTATTGAATCTTGCACTCACTATTTGCATGCAAGTTCATTCAGCCATGCATGCACTCATATTTTCACATGCATTCAGCCTTTTCATGTTTTTAGTCGCCCATCAGCAAGTCTAGGCTGCCTTGGCCTAGACCTTGCCTTGCCTGACTTGAACTGCATGTTTCTAAGAGCGAAGGCTCTACCTTCCTCCTAGT
Source organism: Pinus taeda (assembly GCA_000404065.3). Lineage (NCBI taxonomy): Eukaryota > Viridiplantae > Streptophyta > Pinopsida > Pinales > Pinaceae > Pinus > Pinus taeda. Next base: position 79,067 of record APFE030844838.1, read on the forward strand.
AATTGGACAAAGGTTCCCCAACACTGGCCTCCAAGATTTCTCTCTGCAATTTCTAGACATAGTGCCCCATTGGCCCCTGGAATTGTGTAGATGTAGTTTAAATAGGTTGTAGTCAAGCTTAATGAAATTGCTCATTGCACAGTTTTGGTCAACACTAGGCTAAGATTGACTCTACTCTATGCAATTTCAGTAGTCAATCAGCCCACTGAAATTCTAGGTTGTGTTGTGTGCATTCCTAGGAGTCAGTCTCCCAACCTCCCAATGAAAATTGTGCAAACCTCCCAGTTAGTCACCCAAGTGTGTTGCATGTTAGTCCTAAAGTTTCTCTTGGTTTTCAACTGATAAATTTCTTACCATGAGTGTTTCTCTGTCTCTAAGTATCACAAGTGTTCATTCGTCTCTCAGTAGTATAGGTATAATGACTTTCAAGAGAGCAGGGTCAAAGGACACCGTCAAGAGTGCACCTGGAGATGCAGTTGAGAAAGTGTCTATGAGCTTGCCCATATATGAAGACACTAAGTTGTCCATAGACAAGGAGATAAAGATGAAATGGTAGGACATCAATGACACCTTTTTAGGCAAATTTGAGGAGAATCTGGAGGATCACAGAGTCTATGTCAACATACACAACTCTGGCTTATATCGGATTGCATGCAGGTATCTTGTGTTTCCATGCATGGACATGATGCACTCGATTCTCTCACATATTGATCTATATATGATGGTGTTGAGAAGTGTCAGTGGAATAGGACTTCCTACCTTCATCGCAAAGTAATTTTAGGAGATGTATCACTTGCTGCATTTGGTGATCACGATGGATACACCCTTCACCAGACACAAGAGAAGTGCAAACTCAAGAGACATCTTGAAGAGCTGGGTGAAAGAGCCATCTAAGTTTAGGACAACACCCAACCAAGTTTACAAGAAAAGGATATTGCAGAAAGCATATCAGCTCTTGGTCATGTTTTCATGCCACTTATATGGCGAGGAGTGAACATAGACATTCCCACAGAGTTGGGTGATTGTGTTGGATCACCTAGTGAGCGAAGGAAGACATTTCAACTAGTCCAACATGTTGGCTCTCAGGTTGAGGGAACAAGTAATAAAAGCCCAAAATCCACCCAAGGATTAACAAGTGAAGCTTTTCATGTTCGCTTACATACTTGATGCAGTCTGTGCCTGTCAGCAGTTTTGAGGCTTGGGTTGGGCATGGACACCTTCAAAAACCTCTATCCAGACATATTACAGGTTTTTCTCTGAATGCAGCTTTCGTGGAGTTATCAGAAAACTATCAGAGCACTTTGTCACCTCATTGTATAGGATGATCTTTGAGCAAGATCCACCTCGCATGTCACAGGCAACGATGGAGGCATTGATTGACATAGAAGATTGGTATGCGTCACCCCTTGGAACCTTCATATATATGTACATCGTGGAAAAGGCTTCGTATGTTTTACCGAAGTTTTCCATGGATAATTTTTTCATGCAAGAAGTGTCATATCACATATTGACAGGGTTGTCAGTGAGACTGCATAGGAAGAAGAAGACACCTTGGCCCTCTCTTCCTTTGCAAATCGGGTTGTATGAGATCTAGAAAGTCAAGCATGCTGAGGGCAAGATAGAGTAATTCAAGAGATTCACCTTTGGCACTAGAAGTTTCAATCCGTATGACCAGCATTACTTAGTGAACGACCATTGTGTGAGTTTTCATCATCTTTGTCTCTACAGGGTGTGTCATTGGCCTAAGGAAGACCCATGGAGATACTGTTATCACTTCTCAAGGCTCAATGAACTGGTCAATGTAGCTATAGAGTGGTTAGAAAAGAAGAAGCCAACAACATCTTATAGAGAAGCATCATTAGTAGGAGCATAGGGAAAGAGACCTGCACTTGACAAAAGCAAGAGGAAGGTTGCAGTTAGAACAAAGGTAGAGAAAAGTTGCAAGTTCGAAGTAGACCCACTTGTGTTGAGAGAAATTTTGGATATGGATGATAAGAGGTGACAGTGTGACAGAAGGATCACGCAAAGGCAGAGAGAGAAATAGAAGTTGGAGGAAGTAGAAAGGGAGTTGCAGGAGTTGAAGCAGCAACTCAGGGAAGAACAAGAGCTACGCGAAGCGTAGCAGGAACATGAACAACAGGAGCCGCATCATGCACATATTGATGAAACTGCACCCATACATGTTATTGAATCGTTTGAGTAGCTGGCACAGAGCAAATAGGGTGAGCAACTGTAGCAGCAAGACTTCACTCAAGAGATTGAACAGATGCTAGCGCAGATGAACACAAAAATGGTTCAACTAGAGTTAGATTAGGATATTTTCCTCATGCCTCACGACAAAGAGGTAACCCCACCAGCTTCACTAGATCCAAAAGCAGAGCAAGTCCCAAGCGATCAAGGAGACACTAAATCCTTGAAGACAATCTAGAAGCGCTGATGCACCACATATCATTCGATGGGTCACAACATAGAGTTGTGCAGTCGCACAGAGTGCCTACTTGCGCAGACATTCAGCTACATTGGACAATGCTACCAAGGCATATGTCAAAGCCACTAGCTCGAGTGTTAGATTCTTGATAGCTAAGAATGAGTGCATGGCTAAGGAGTTACAAGTGATCAAGCAAGGAGGAGATCAAGTTACAGCATACGCCAGAGTAGAGTTGAGAAGAGAGATACTAAATGAAGTATCATCTCTCAAGACAATCATGCAGAAGTTGTACTTTAGGTTTGTCACCATGCATAAGTCACTTGTCCATCTCAATGGCTCAGAGCAATGCTATGCTAGGAGATCATGCATCTTGTCATACTTACACACTGTTGTCAATCACATGAAAATATGGACAATGAGGAAAAAACGAGCCCCATTTCACTTGGCAAAGATGATGAAGCCCAAGTCTGGAGTGATATCCAGAACTATGAGGAACTCCTGCAACTCATCACCAGCTTGCAAGCTTCACATGCATGGGTGTTCAAAAGCATGGATGTCATTGTGCACATGCATGCAATCCCATTTGTTGGGACACTCATCGAGCTAAAGTCAAAGAACCAAGTCCGACTGGAGCTGTACATGTACTCTGATCAATTGATGCACATAGCCACTAGTGCAGACTTGCATATGAGTGCAGACACTATGCATCAGTATGCTGCTGGTCCGGCTGCACTGAAGACTATGATGCACATTTTATATGACGAGTTGGATAGAGGTGCTAAATCAGTGTACCCGGATGCAACAAAGGAAAGAATTTGCTTTCAGAAGGATGTCACCACAAAGCATGTAGTGTTATAGCTCTGATGCCACTTGTTATGCTTTTAACCTGCAAAAGATACCCAAATATAGAATATGCGAAGAAAAATACCCAGAACATAGAATAGTGAGAGTCAGCAGCAAATATTTTATTATTCAGAAGCAATGTTTGCTGGCCTCTTCGAGGGGGCAACCTCCAATAGAGCAGAGCTCAATTCAAAAATAAGACACGATCCTCCTCACAGGGAGTCCCTATCCTTTATATATGACTCATACATGTAATACCATGGGTTTTAGTAATACCATCTATCTAATACTAGGCCAATTTGCAACTAACTGTGGTCCCATAATAAATAGTGGGTTAACCACTTACAATTATTAATATGGGCTTTATTGACCCTTTATTATGACATGATCCCACTACATAAATAAGGGGGTCAGGGTGGGACCCTAACATGTAGACACCATAACGGACTACCAATCCTGGCATCAGTTGGCCACCATCATTCATCGTGAGGATGTGGAAGAGTTTGTCTTCCCATAGTTGTTTGAGTCTTAGTGATGTCTTGCACGGCTTACTCAAACCTATTTTTGTCTCACATGGGTACATGTGCATATTGTAATGTAAACATGTTGTAAAAGTGAAAGACCAAGTGTCAATAGTAGAATGTAACAATGATGTGTAAGTTGAAGAGTCATGAGGGTAAGTGAAGAGTCACAAAGGGGAATGTCAACGGTCACCCCACCCTTTTATATTTATAGAACCTCATAACTCATTGTTCAAGATTTTGGGAGCCAAAACTTAGAGAAAGCTTGGAATGTACTGGAACAAGGCTTAGCTTCTCCAGAGTGTAGAGCTAGTATATCTCTTTGGCAGAGTAGGCAGCAATGACTGTAATGTTTTTCTATCAGGGCTAGTGGAAGTCATGGTTGTAATTATGATTGGATCTTTCATTCTTTTAATATAATAGAGCCAACACATTGCATGCATATTTTATTATTGTAGTTCAGCTATCATGGTTACTTTAGTGATGTATATAGTTGTTATTTACGCATGTATGTATGGACTATTTTGTATGTGTTTATATGAATCTTATGGAAGTGTGTTGTTGATATAATCCATCACTTTGGATCGTTGGCTATCTTTCTTTCCATCTTGTGATGTATTATTTCTCGTGTGTTCCCTTTCAAACTGCATGCTATCACAGGTTTCTAAGGGGTGCACTCACTCCCCCTTCCATGTGTTAGAGCCTTTCATGCACCTTCCTTGACTTGCTTCAAGGTCACACCCTTGCTACCAACAGGTACATCTTACTTACCTCTGTGCTCAACCGTAGTCAAGGAGATAATGTACTACCCACTGCTTTGAATCCTACTCCAAACGGTTTGAGGTCTAGTTGGGACTTCTTACCGAGGAGATCCCCTGACATGTTGGTGGGTCATGCACCGTCAACAAATCCTCAAAAGAATTTTCATCAACGAGGCCTCTAATTTATTCATTCTCTAGTATTTTCTTTCATTTTCCTCCTCACATGCAACCTGTGACCTTTCACCTTCCTTTTTTCCTAATTTCTTTTACTTTCATAAAAAAAATCCAATTAATGCCTCGTGCCTTTCCAAATCCTTTTCCATTGCCTTTGCCATTTTCCTTTAGCCATAATAAATGAAATGAACACCCACTAGGATGATTTTCCCAACATTCAGCTTGGAATACATGTCCCATGACCTTGGTTTTATATTTGTTTACATGTTTTTTTACCATGGCTATTACAGAACCATCTCCCTTTGGGTATTACCGTGCTCGTTGTTTAATGACACCTACAACAAACAATACGACTGAAAGAAAAACATACTACTCATGGAAATTTATAACACCAACTCGTTGTAGTATTTACAATAATATACCCATATACACATATGCACATTTTCTCAACCAACAAATAAAAGGATAGGATGCTCGCGTCAATAACAAGGGAATTGAGAGGGTCACACCTCCACCCTCAAAAGTAGTACCATGATTCACCTCCTTCACAAGAAGTCCAGAATCCACCACCATAGTCAAAGTTGCATAGAATTTCCAACGCCACAATCCTGCTCCACTTGTCCTCTTAGCGAACAGTTATCGGCTCATTGTTCTAGGGAAGACTCCAAATGTGCATCTGATTCCATATAGAAATGCTAATGAACAAAACAAATACATTCCCAAAACTTCCCTTCTTCGTTCACAGTCACTCAAGAAATCCATTCACCCCCTTCCATGTCGTCACTCACCTTCCAAGTTCCCCAACATCCCCTATCTCGGGCGATCCATCCCTTGGCAAGGCTTCCTCGCATCAGAAGGTACAAAAAATAAGGCATATCCCTACCTCAAAACCATCATACCAGTCATAGGATTCTCATAGAAATAAATAGACATTACTGGGTACTAGTGTCCCATAATGGTCGTGCTCCTAAATGCTTTACCAACATACTGTTGCCTTTTCCAATTTCTTTTTGTTGTTGGTGCTAATCCTTGCAGAAAATTTCAACAACCCAACTTGGCATTTTCATGCTTTCCTCTACCAAGCACATAATTTCCATTAGATTCAAATAAATTGAAATAAATTCACATCACACTTCATCAGTAGCTCGTCGATGAGGAACACTTGTAATTTCGTTTACTTCCTGGAACAACAAGTCAAACTAGCTATTTGGACATATCACATCCGATTAGCTCAAAATGAAACCATCATAAATCAAAATCATATATCACATGTAACCATCATAAATCAGAATCATAGATCACATGCATAATAAAACTAAATAAAATACCAATACTTATCCCTCAATCAATCCTTTTCGTATGCACACTGAATCAATTGTCAACCCGACAAATATCCAATGCCTTCTCTATAACAATGTACACATACACATAATGTGCATCACACACATACAACCACACACATCATACAACACCATACAATACATGTACCTACACCTCACATACAACACATACACCTACACCCAATGTACAAAAGAACACATACACTTGCATATGATGTATGACACAACACAATACATACACCTACACTCGGTGTATAATACAATACATATACATACACCGAGCACAACACAAAGAATTCACATGTCACAATACCACAACTACACAATACCACATGTACACAAAACAACATCTACAACATGCACACAATACCACATGCACATGACACAACATGTATGACATGCACATACTACCATAGGTACAATAGGACTACATGTACACAGCACTACCTACGCAACATGTACACAACACCACCTACACAACGTGTGCAGAACACCACCTGCATAACGTGTACATGGCACCACATGTACACAACACCACATGCATGACATGTACACAACACCACATGTACACAACACTTCCTGAACGACATGTACACAACACTGCTTGAACGACATGTACACAACACCACCTGCACACAACACCCCATGTAAAACATGTACACCACACCACATGAACAAAACACCATATGTACAGTCATACACATAACACCACATGTACATATAACCATATGTACAACATGCACACCACACCATATGTACATATCATTGCGTATGCAACATGGACAAATGTAACATCCATGTTGAAAATTCCATGTAATAAAAGTTAATAAAGGAAAAATAATAACCATGGTTGATGGGACAGTTATTACAAGCTAAATGTTGGGAAAATGAATACTAATGGGGATCATTGGTGATTGATTAATGGCTAAGGAAATTAGCAAAGGCAATGGAAAAGGCTTTGGAAAGGAAAATTGGAATTTTGGCACATTTATTTATGAAAATAATGGAAATTAGGAGAAAAGGGAGGTGAAAGGTCATAGGTTGCACGTGAGAAGGAAAAAGAAGCAAAATAATGGAAAATGAAGAAAATATAGGCCTCATTAATAAAAAGGCTTCTGAGGATCGGGTCACAGATTTTTTTCAGTTCAATTTTGGAGCACTCTCTCTATTCTCTCTCTCTCATACTCTTGGACACTCAAAGTTTTCTTGGAGCACTCTTAGAGAGTGTGGCATACTTGGAATTTTCGAGAAAGAAAGCAAAGGAAGGGAAGGAAAGCAGAAGAGGACATCAAGATCAACAACTACAACAAGTTTTTGTTGTAGGTACCGAGTTTCATGTATGTTTTCCTTACTAGTTTTTGCATGCATGGAATATGCATGTCATTTATTGGTCATGATTTCTCAATGGCATGGTGGATTTCCTAGTTGACAGTGGATTTTCCTAGCCTTGCCATTTCGTATATAGCCATGGTGTTATGGGTTCATTTCTTTATTTTTCTGGTTGGTCCTCATGTTTTCTTTAGCTTGGGTTTAGTTAATTGTTCCTGGAAGCCTTGGTTGGACAAACGCTCTAGAAGCCCTATAACACATTGGGTTGAGTTACTAGTCCTTGAAGCCTTGGTTGGAAAAACACACTAAAAGACCTTGGTGGGATGATTTACTAGTCCTTGAAGCCCTAGTTGGACAAACACTTTAGAATCCTGATGACAGTTGTGGTTTGAGTTACTAGTCCTGGAAGCCTTAGTTGGAACAAATACTTTGGAGCCCTGGAAGGCTTGGGTAGAGAACAATCTGGTGATAGTTGTGATATCCACCTGTGAGGTGGAATCATTGTTTGATGGGTTGAGGTGGTTTGGTGTCTCAAAGCCCTGGATGGTTTTAATTGATGTTTTTCATGAGATCCCACATTCATGCTTGGATTATGGCATGGGGTGACTAGTTAAAGATAGCTTTGGCTCAGTCATGTCTATGGTCGGGTAGTTCATGGAATTCCCAAATTTGGTTGGCCTTTGCATCATCAATATGAGGTTATTTCTCCTTGTTATTTCATCAGTATTATATTGGTTTATATGTGGATTATATGGTTTTTGTTTTCCTTGGTATTTATGTTGTTATTATGTTGGTTTTGAACATGTATTATGACAGTGGCTATGTATTGTTCTCATCATGTTTTTACTTTTAAATGAATGAATAATATATCTATGGCCTAATGGATGAATCTGAAGCTAATTTGTTGAGGCATCAATGCTTCTTAGTGATTCTCAGACGAGTATGAGACCCCTATGCTCAGATATGTTGTTTAAACCTATAGATTACATAATTGTGATATGTTTTACAAAAGGCTTGTCATGGCTAGTAGGGGTCTAGTCAAGTCCTTGTTCAAGTAATTTCATTTGTATCATTATTATTTTGTTATCTTTTAGTTTTGAAGGTGTCATTGAGTTCTGGGTAGTGACTTGGGATTTGGGATTGAAAAGTTGGCACAAATCCTGGAGTTGTAGGCATAGGTCCGAGGAGAAAAGTCCCCATACACATGCATACCCATGTTGTGGGAACATCTGGATCCTCCTGAATACATGCTTTTCCATATCAAGGGAGTATATAGGGGTTTAATGGTGTAAAACCACAGTGGGACCCAGGGGCTAGTTACCTGAGTGGTTAGGATGGCTCCTAAGAGTTCTATTGCTGATGTGGAAGGTCTGTATGGCGTGTTCCCATCAATTCTACTCCCTTAAGGTGACTTAGGAGGTCGAATCATATCATAGTAATTCATCGTCACATGTTTACCTTGATTAGCTAGTTACTTAGGTAGATGTGTGAGTAGGGTGTTACAACAAAGAACTATATGTACACAACACCACATATCCAACATGTGCACATCACCATATGTATACAACACCGCATATCCAACATGTGCACAACACCATTTGTACATAGCACTGCATAAACAACATGTACACAAAACTATATGTAACACCCTGTACATAAAATTGCCTAATCAACATGTACACACACTATATATATACAACATTTGATGCACACAACATCACACATTCAACATGTACAACATATGCACAACAGTAGTACCACACATCCAAAGACCACATTGTCTCCACCAGGCAACCTTGTTTCAAGTGTCTTTCCACCATCATGCTTATCCCAGCATGTCGCACATCACACTACTTTCATTCTACTCACGTACCCATCATCATTACCTACCATAACATAGACATAATATAATCACATAATATCAATTCATATCCACATGATACTAAACACAAAGGTTTGGCAGGGCTACTATTCCCAATTAATTCCATGTAAGACTAGGAACACCTTCATGCTATTCACCTGCATGAGCAAACATTCCTCCACAAGAATGATCCCTGATGACCCTCTCAAACATTGACATGCATAAATAAATATATACATATAAACATCAACATAAAACAATCATGATCCCTGACGGCCCTGTCAAACAACAACATATGGAAATACATATATACATATATACATGTGAAAACTAGCACAAAACAATCCTAATGACCCTGTCAGTAAAAAGAATACATACATACATATATACATATATGAATATATAAACATCAACATAATCAAAGTCACAAGACAATTGCCATATGTCATAACATAAAGGGTAAGAGAACTTCCTTTTTTTGTGCACACCATACACAACATCAAGAAAAACCATTTCCAACATAGCCAAGGCATATGATGTGTCAAATTCATTTACTCTACCTTACCTAAATACCTTTCTCATGACTGTTATTCTGTGGTCCATTTACCCCAATAGACCCAACCAAATCAACTCATTGTCATACTTTTGCCTTCAATTGCCCTTATACATGCACTGAGCTTCATCCAAGTCTTACATTAATTGTTGGGTTCCATTCAACTCTCCTTGAGCTCCATCAAACTTCCTCTTTCCCAAACCAATTCCCATGACCCTCAAAACATAAAAGGTAATAGCAATAAATAGGCAAGAAGAAAGCCATGCAACCCAATAACATTACGACACCACAAACAAAGTGGCATGATCATGCACTAGAAACAATCAAGACCACAAATCAAGCACAAAAAATCACAAAATACCTAAAGCACAAGAACAACAACAAAAACCATCACTCAATCCCCATGGTTCCCAGTGCTTCGAAAGGAAAGCTCAACTCGAGCCTTCTTCAAGATTTCATGGCAATCTCTTGTCATGTAATCCCTTACATAATACTTCCATAAATGCATAATTGTCAAAGCATAAATAAATATAACAATATACCAGTTACCTTACCTTGTTGTGCCAAGCACGTTTCCTTGCAACTAAACACATCCACGCCATCTCTCATGGGACTCCAATCCTTTGACGAAACTATCCATAGATTGAAACTAGCTTAATATTCCTATCAAATACATGCTTAGGAATATAATATATATCCACATAATGTCAAACAAAATCTAGGTTAAGAAGACTTCCTATATTCAAATCATTCATTCATTTGGAATTGTAGTTTCGAAACATAGCCAAAGGAATTTTCACCCAATTCCTTTCTTTTACCTTTTACCTTTATGCAATTAAGTCTTACTATATTCTATCACATCACCCATCTATTATTTATATAAAAAAAATCAGATGTTACCTTTTCATGTTAATGCCAAGCATGTTTCTCACAACTGTTCACACATGTCAATCACATGTTCCAAAGATCAAGACATCATGTCTAGTAATTGAAATCAACCTTTACCAAGGGTAACAACCATGTCATAATCAACTAATAGTCAAAATAATAATACTACAACTAGCACACACTTACACTCAAGTACATATCAACGGTCTCAAAACATATGTGTTAGTACAACCGTCCTAAAAAAACATCATTTCTTCATGCAATGTTATAGACACATACTTATATAATGCAATTACTTAGACATTCAAACAACTTTCAAACATATGATGTTAAATAAATAAGCTAGATGACATAATTTAGCACTCAAACAACAAATAGACAACGTAATCAAGCTCATACCTTGATGTAGCTCACGGGAGGCTATATTGTCTACATAATTAATCTATTTAAGTATGGGGGTTTACGCAGTGCATTATATTAGATATCATTTTGGGATTCAACTGCGTTAAGTAAGTCATTCACATATGACCATTTCCATGAGAGGTAGTCGTAACTGACTAATTTCTCATGATTTTTGAATAGTTCACTTAGCACTCATTGCATCGGGTGATGCTCACAGGGGTGAAGAAGTGGGATTGAAACTAGTGAAATGTGGAGAACGAATCACATAGCATCAATCATCACTTCCGGGGCTTGCACCCGGTAACCAGGACTTCCCAGGAGGTCACCCATCCCAGAACTCCTCTGGCTCAAGCGCGCTTAACTGTGGAGTTTTTCCCACAATCAAGCCCACTTAGCTTGCTACCCCATTTGCAAAACCTTAGCAAGTATTGTGCCTCATGAACCATTCAAGTAGAGATCCCTTGACTCTTTTTGATTTAAGTATGGGGGTTTACGCAGTGCATTATATTAGATATCATTTTGGGATTCAACTGCGTTAAGTAAGTCATTCAAACGTATGACCATTTCCATGAGAGGTAGTCGTAACTGACTAATTTCTCATGATTTTTGAATAGTTCACTTAGCACTCATTGCATCGGGTGATGCTCACAGGGGTGAAGAAGTGGGATTGAAACTAGTGAAATGTGGAGAACGAATCACATAGCATCAATCATCACTTCCGGGGCTTGCACCCGGTAACCAGGACTTCCCAGGAGGTCACCCATCCCAGAACTCCTCTGGCTCAAGCGCGCTTAACTGTGGAGTTTTTCCCCACAATCAAGCCACTTAGCTTGCTACCCCATTTGCAAAACCTTAGCAAGTATTGTGCCTCATGAACCATTCAAGTAGAGATCCCTTGACTCTTTTTGAATTTAAGTATGGGGGATTACGCAGTGCATTATATTAGATATCATTTTGGGATTCAACTGCGTTAAGTAAGTCATTCACGTATGACCATTTCCATGAGAGGTAGTCGTAACTGACTAATTTCTCATGATTTTTGAATAGTTCACTTAGCACTCATTGCATCGGGTGATGCTCACAGGGGTGAAGAAGTGGGATTGAAACTAGTGAAATGTGGAGAACGAATCACATAGCATCAATCATCACTTCCGGGGCTTGCACCCGATAACCAGGACTTCCCAGGAGGTCACCCATCCCAGATCTCCTCTGGCTCAAGCGCGCTTAACTGTGGAGTTTTTCCCCACAAGCTAAGTGGGCTTGATTGTGGGGAAAAAATCCACAGTTAAGCGCACTTGAGCCAAAGGAGATCTGGGATGGGTGACCTCCTGGGAAGTCCTGGTTACCGGGTGCAAGCCCCGGAAGTGATGATTGATGCTATGTGATTCGTTCTCCACATTTCACTAGTTTCAATCCCACTTCTTCACCCCTGTGAGCATCACCCGATGTAATGAGTGCTAAGTGAACTATTCAAAAATCATGAGAAATTAGTCAGTTACGACTACCTCTCATGGAAATGGTCATACGTGAATGACTTACTTAACGCAGTTGAATCCCAAAATGATATCTAATATAATGCACTGGGTAAACCCCCATACTTAAATTCAAAAAGAGTCAAGGGATCTCTACTTGAATGGTTCATGAGGCACAATACTTGCTAAGGTTTTGCAAATGGGGTAGCAAGCTAAGTGGCTTGATTGTGGGGAAAAACTCCACAGTTAAGCGCGCTTGAGGCAGAGGAGATCTGGGATGGGTGACCTCCTAGGAAGTCCTGGTTACCGGGTGCAAGCCCCAGAAGTGATGATTGATGCTATGTGATTCGTTCTCCACATTTCACTAGTTTCAATCCCACTTCTTCACCCCTATGAGCATCACCCGAGGTAATGAGTGCTAAGTGAACTATTCAGAAATCATGAGAAATTAGTCAGTTACGACTACCTCTCATGGAAATGGTCATACGTGAATGACTTACTTAACGCAGTTGAATCCCAAAATGATATCTAATAATTAATCTAGTTTAGCATGATATAACTTCACAACACATCAACTCAACATAAATAAGGTCATGATATCCATAACAGTAACTAGCTAACAGGTTCACATCATAAGCTCATAAACAATTGTCATTCATGCATAAAAATCACATATGCACAGTCAGTCTAGGTTAGTACAACAAAATATTACAATTATATCAACTCATACCTGAGTATCATAACTACAATCATCTGCATAGGCCAATCCATATAACGTCAATATCTTAGTTGCAATGAACATACTAATGACACATATGACCATAATGCATACAACAAGAAGTTACTATCATTCATGGCTAACCGATGCATATACATATGACTACACTAAGCAACTAGCATTTATCATACATGTAACCATAACAACAATATAATAACAAGCATATTAGTAACCCTATGTAACAACCCTGGTGAAAATTCCATGTAATAAAACTTAATAAAGGAAAAATAATAACCATGGTTGATGGGACACTTATTCCAAGCTGAATGTTTGGAAAGACATCCTAGTGTGGGTGTTCATTGGTTTATTATGGCTAAGGACACTAGCAAATGCAACAGAAAAGTTTTTGGAAAGGAAAAATGGAATTTTTGGCACATTTATTTATGAAAACAATGGAAATTAGGAGAAAAGGAAGGTGAAAGGTCATAGGTTGCATGTGAGGAGGAAAATTAATGAAAATAATGGAAAATGAAGAAATTAGAGGCCTCATTAATAAAAATGCATATGAGGATCAATTTGTACCTTTAGTCAGTTCAATTTTGGAGCTCTCTCATTATTCTCTCTCTCTCTCTCTCTCTCTCTCTCTTACTCTTAGACACACAAATTTTTCTTGGATCACCTTGGCATTGGATCAAGAAAGGCAAAGAATGCAGGAGAAAGGAAGAGAAGGATCAAGTAGCTATAGTAGGATTCTTTGCAGGTATCGATTTGCATGTGTGACTTCCTTGCTAGATTTGGAATGGATGGTATTGCATGTGGTTCTTTGCTATAATGGAATGGTTTTTTCCAAGTGTGATAGTGTTTTCACCCTAACCTTGCCATTTCTTGATAGCCAGGGTGTGATGGGGTTTTCATGCTTTAGTTGAGCTTGATTTCTAGATGGATTCGAAGTTGAGTGAGGTGGATCTCCTAGAGAAATAACACATGGCCTAGTGATCCCTGAACCATACTATGGATTGTGGTAAATCCATCAGCCTAATGACCCCTAAACTAGACTGTGGTTGCAATAAGGCCAGGTATTGTGTGCCTCAGTGGGCCTAGGAATACTCGACTAGTTAATGGCGGGATATACGGTAAGGCCTAGAGGTGGTTTCCCTTGATTATGCCTATGAATATTTTTTGGTGAATTATAGGATATAAGGTAAATCATAGAGGGTGGAGTCTTGGTTAGGGCCCAATGATCTAGCGTGGATTGTGGTAAAGCTGAGATACTATGAGACAACGAAATTCCTCAAGGTGTAGGTGGAGAAATCTAGTGGCATCCATGCTAGTTTTCTAGCCTAGTGATCCAACATGGATTGTGGTAAAGCCTGGTTCTATTAATGAGGGTGGGTGGTGTAGCCTCAAGAAGCCTTCGTTAAATTTGGTTTTAAGTCTCACATTCACTCTTAGAATATGGCATGATGGTAATTGGCTAAAAGAAATATTTGGCTCAACGAATTTATTGTCAGGTGGTTCATGGAAGTCCCACATTTGGTTGGCCTTTGAATCATTAATATGAGGTTATTTATCCTTGTTATTTCATGAGTATTTTACTATTTTTTATTTGTATTTTATGGTCGTTGTTTCCTAGGTATTTCTGTTGTTATTATGCTAGTTATGAATATGTATTATGACAGTGGCTATGTATGGTTCTCATCATGCTTCTACTTGTAAATGAGTAAACAATGTATCTATGGCCTAATAGATGAAATTGCAGCTAATGTGTTGAGGAATCAATGCTTCTTAGTGATTCTCAAATAACTATGAGACCCCTATTCTCAGTTCTGCTATTAAGATTTGTAGCTTTCATGTTTGTGACATGTTTGATGAAATGCATGTCATTTCTAGTAGGGGTCTAGTCTATTCCTTAATGATGTTTTTATGAATGTATCTTTGTTCCACTGTGGAATTTCATTTATGAAATTGTCATTAAGTTATGAGAAGTGACCTGGGTTATGGGACTGAAAAAGTGGCACAAATCCTAGAGTCAAAGGAATAGGACTAAGGATAAAATTCCCTAGACACACCCATGTCTTGCTACGAGAGCGACTAGAGCCTCCCAGATGCACCCTTGTCCATATCAAGGGAGCATCGAGAAGTTTAATTGTCTAAAAACTAAGTGGGACCCAGGGACTAGTCATGGGGATGAATGGGAAGGCTTCTGGGAGTCTTGTAGCAGGTATAGAAGGTTTGTGTTGTGGGTTTCCATTGATTCCACTTCCATAAAGTCACATAGGAGGTTGAATCCCATTCTAGTGGCCTCTTGTCGCATATTTACCATGGTTGGCTAATTACTTGGGTAGATGTGGGATTAGGGTGTTAAAGAGTGGTATCAAAGCATGGTTCACCCCTTGGATTGGATGGAAGGTGTGTTTTGGTCATGTATTCATGTTGGTTTCACATGTGTTAATCATCCTTGTGGTATATATGCTTTTTGCATATGCATGGTTTTGGTCATGGTTGTAGTGATGTCACCATGTGAAAGAGGATATTGTTATTGTGAAGTGTGTCTTCATGAGTGTATGATTGTTTATGCATTTCTATGTGTGTCAATTCTTACATGTCGTAAAGTGTGCATTGATAAGGTTGTTGTTGTCATGCATGAGGTAATGGTATGTGTAGTTGATATAGTTGTGCATTGATGACTAGAAGCTAGCAAGAATGATGGTTATATGGCTATAATCATATGTATTATATGTATATATGTTGTCATGATTATGTTATACATGTATTATGTTGATTGGTTGATCTTGAAAACAAGGTATCCTCCTCAAATTATGCTATGGTACGTTGGTTTATTGTGATTTGGTTTAGCTGACATGATATACCTTGCATGAAGAATATCAAAGACGAATAGTAGAATGGTAGACTATAGTTCACGAGATTCTCCTTATGGGTCAAATGAGAAGTGTGGTGTTGGAAATACATCTGACTTAGCAGATACACTTAGAAGCTTGAAGGTGGAAATAAGGAGTTCCAAAGCAGAAAATGATAGCAACATACAGGCACAGGAGAAAGAAACAAAGGTGAATGCAGTGATACTTCAGAGTTTGTCAGAATTGCAGCGACGGGTGCCACTTTAGATCAACTATGGGAAGGAGGTCAAAACTAATGGGGAATATGGTAGTATATCTCATGATGGGCATAGTTCATATGGCAATGACACACTTAGAGATGGAAAATTATTGGATACAACAAATAGGAGAGGTGATGGATACATGTACTATTCTAGTTCTAGTTCCTATAGGCATCAATATTATCATTATTATCACCCTTACTGAAGGAGAGATAGGGGATACTTCCAAGATGAGTTTAAGAAAGAAAAGCCACCTATTTTTGATGGAGACTTGAAGGAACTAGAAGATGCAGAGGCTTGGATACTTGGGATGAACAGGTTATTTGAGTTGCATGAGTACACAGAAAATATGAAGGCTAGAATTTCTATCTTCATCGTGAAAGGTAAAGGAAATATCTGGCTAGAAGATGTGAAGCAATTCAGAGACATCAGTATGGAGGACTTGAGTTAACATCAATTCAAGAGGCTTTTCAGGAAGAAGTACTTGTGAGAAAGGTAGTGCAATAGTAAGGAAAAATAATTCTATGAGCTAAACATGGGATTGATGATAGATGAGGAGTATACAAACAAGTTCCTAGAGCTATTGAGGTATGTACAACATCTTAAATATGAGAAGGCTTAATTTCTATGATTTTTCAGTGGATTTTTGTTAGCATTTAAAGATCAGTTTGAGTATAATGAGCCTCAGTCACATGAGGAGGTTATTGGAAATTGAAACAGTGCTATGAACGGTCAAAGCGTAAGAATGAATATTAGCAAGGATGGAAAGGGGAGGATAAGGATAAATGTAAGGGTAATTGGCAACCAAAAATAGCAAGGCCTCATAATGAAGAAGAGAAAAATAATGCAACACCTTACAAGAAGTTCAATGTAGCTAAACAGGGACATGGATCACAACAACATCATAGAGGTGATGGTACTAGACAGTTGGAGTCTTGGACATGTGGTAAGGAACACCTTAAGAGATATTTTCCACAAAATCAAGGTGGTAGGCCTCAAATATATAGTGCATAGGAGGCGCAGACTGCTGGGGATCTTGGATAGATCATTCCTTGTATCTATGCAGTGTTGGAGACAGAGAGGCAAACCATCAGGCATCCATCAATAAGATGAATGGTAAGCTTTGTGATCAATTTGTTTCTATTTTGATTGACATTGGATCTAATTATAATTATGTTAGGTCTTGACTTGGTGGATGAGTGTCGTTTGAATGAATAAGTGCATGTAGAATCTTGGTTAGTGTATTTTGTTACATGTACAAAGAAAATAGTTCATCATCGGGTAAGAGCTTGTGCATTTGAGTTGAATGACATGTCTATATCATTACACTTCTATGTGTTTCCGTTGAGATCATATAGTGTGCTATTGGGTATGGACTAGTTATACCTTCACAAGACCAAGGTGTATTTTTATGACAAAGCCATTAAGTGCTTGGATGACAATGGGGAACCAAGAGTCTTACATGGAAAGAAGAAATCCACATCAGTTAGGATGGTGACATCTATGCAGGCCAAGTGTAGTCACATGAAAGGTTGTGTGTTATTTACAGTACATATATCTAGTGACAAAGGTAAGGAAGTTGAGGATGCAGATGTTTTGAGAAGGTACCCAGTACTACAGAAGTTTCAAGATGTATTTCTTGTAGATATTTCAGAGGTTTCACCTCACATGGAAGTAAAATTTTCTATTGAGTTGGTGTCAAAGGTAGC
Organism: Pinus taeda; assembly: GCA_000404065.3. NCBI lineage: Eukaryota > Viridiplantae > Streptophyta > Pinopsida > Pinales > Pinaceae > Pinus > Pinus taeda. The sequence goes on from APFE030844838.1 coordinate 97,184, forward strand.
TCCAACGTCAAAAGCACCTTACATGATGAGTACACATGAGTTGGTAGAGTTAAAGTTACAACTGAAAGAGATTCTTGACAAAGATACATTAGGCCAAGTGTATCACCTTTGGGTGCACTGATATTGTTTGTGAAGAAGAAGGATGGTACTCTCAAGCTATGCAATGACTACAGGAAGTTGAACAAAGTGACCATCAAGAATAGGTATCCATTTATGAAGATTGATGGCTTTTCTGATCAGCTGAAGGGAACAACATTGTTTTAGGAGATTAATATGAGATTTGGATATCATCAAGTACACATTAAAGAGGAGGAAATTTACAAGACAACTTTCCAAACCAGGTATGGGCATTATGATTTTGTTGTAGTTCCATTCGAGTTGACTAATGCTCCAACTACCTTTATGTGTTTGGATGAATAGTGTGTTGCATCCTTATTTGGACAAGTTTTTTATTGTTTTCACTGATGACATATTGGTATATTATAAAAATGAGGAAGAGCATGTCAAGCATTTGGTAGAAGTGTTAAGGTTGTTGAGAGAGAATCAATTGTATTCTAAGCTTAGCAAGTGCAGTTTCTTTCAAACTAAGGTACATTACTTGGGACATGTTGTCTCCAAGGAGGGCATAGGAGTGGATCTAGAAAAGGTAAGAGTAATCATGGAGTGGGAAACTCTTAGAAATGTAGATGAGGTGAGATATTTCATGGAATTGGTAGGTTATTACAAGAGGTTCATCACAAACTTCTCACATATTTCTTATCCTATTACATCATTACAGAGGAAAGGTAAGAATTTTGAATGGATAGAGGAGTGTGAGGCCAGTTTTGAAAAACTTAATTAGTTGTTGAGACATGCTCTAATGTTAAAGATTGCATATCCAGAAAAAAGAATTTGTATTGTGTATAGATGATTGAAAGAGAGGACTCGACGGAGTCCTTATGTAGGAAGGATAGGTAGTGTGATATGAGTCACATAAACTGAATGAGCATGAGAAGAACTATCCAATGCATGATCTTGAGCTAGCAGCGATCATACATGCATTGAATATGTGGAGGAACTATCTTCCTAGAAGGGCATTTGTATTGATGAGTGATCACGATGGATTTACTTATCTATTTGACTAGATGAATCTGAATGGAAAGAAAGCTAGATGGTTGGCCACAATTAGTGAGTTTGATTTTGAGATCAAATACATCAAAGGAAAGGAGAACAGGGTCACAAATGCTCTTATCAAGGGGATGCAAGTAAATCATATAGCAACTATGACTTCCTATGGGACATATCTACATGATAGGATCTTGCAGGTAGGTGAGCAAGATGTCAAGTACATGGAGCTTAGGCACAAGTTACATGAGAGTACATGTACGAGTACAGGTACTGGTACAAGTATAGTTATAGGTGAAGGTTTACAGGATGTGGACTATTATCTCACAGTAGATGGATTGATACAATTTAGAGACACAATATATGTACCAGGCAAAATTGAGCTCAAGAAGGTGATCTTGAGGGAGTTTCATTCAAAACCATATTCAGGTCACCCAAGATATCAGAAGACATTGGCCGCAGTGAATAAGTTTTATTATTGGTGATTTTGAAGAAGGATGTAGCAGCGTTTGTGGCTATTTGCTTGGATTTTCAACATGTGAAAGCAGAGTGTAAGAATCTAGGTGGATTGGTACAACCAATTGTTGTTCCATAATGGAAATGGGAGGTAATTTCCATGGACTTTATCACACATTTTCTGAGGAAAATGATACAACATCATTCCATCATGGTTGTGGTGGACAGGTTGAGGAAGGTTGCACACTTCATTACAGTGAAGTCTACATTTTTAGCTAGCAACGTAGCACATGTATTCATTAGAGATGTGTTTAGGTTGCATGGTGTTTTGAAGAATATTATATCAGATAGGGATGCTAAGTTCACTTCCAAGTTTTGGAAGGATATGTTTGCAGGATAGGGACAATGTTGGCCTTCAATACAACTTATCATCCACAAATTGGCAGACAGATAGAAAGGGTCAACAAAGTATTGGAGGACATGTTGACAATGAATGCGATGCATTAGCAATGGAAGTGGGAGGAGTAACTTCCACTGGTAGAGTTCACTTACAACAATGGGTATCATGAATCCTTGAGGATGAGTCCGTTTGAGGCATTGTATGGGAGGAGTTACAAGACTCCCATCATTTGGAGCAATCTTGTGAACAGGGTGTTGATTAGACTAGACATGTTTGAAGACATGGATCAAGAAATGCAGTTAATCAATAAGAATCTAAAGACAACACAGGATAGGCAAAAGATCTATGTAGATCAGAACAAGGTGTTCGAGGAGTTTCAGGTTGGGGAGCATGTGTACTTGCGCATCAAACCAAATAAGATCTCCTTGTGAATTGGATCATGTGCCAAGTTGGAGCCATGGTTTTGTGGACCTTACAATATTCTTGAGAGGATTCGACTAGTAGCCTATCGACTTTCACTACCTCTAACAATGAAAGTCCATGATTTTTTCCATGTGTCATTTCTTATGAAGTATGTTAAAGAAGTTGATCATGTGATTGACTGGTATATATTGCAGGTGGAGCTAGAAGGATAATTCTAGCTAGAACAACAGTGTGTATTATAGAGAAAGATTCTCATGCTCTGGAACTGAGCAATCGAGTAGGTTAAAGTGCACTAGAAACAATTTGGGAAGAATGAAGCTACATGGGAGATGGAGGATCAGATGTGGGCTATGTATCCTTCATTGTTGCCAATTGAGGTAAAGAAGTTTTTGTATGATGTTAGGTATATGTTTGGGTGATGTTTTGATATATGTGTATATGTATGTGGTTGTAACTACCACCATGCACTAAGTTATAAAGCTCCATGGGTAGTATATTTCATTTTCAACGGTTTTGCTAAGGTATATGTGTGGTTCAACACCGAGGACAGTGTCCCCCAAGGTTGGGGGGGGTGGGGGGTTCCGTAACAACCCTGGTGAAAATTCCATGTAATAAAAGTTAATAAGGGCAACATAATAACCATAGTTGTTGGGACACTTATTCCAAGCTAAACGTTGGGCAAGACATCCTAGTGTGGGTGTTCATTGGTTTATTATGGCTAAGGAAATTGGAAAAGGCTTTGGGAAGGAAAAATGCAATTTTTGGCACATTTATTTATGAAAATAATGTAAATTAGGAGAAAACGAAGGTGAAAGGTCACAGGTTTCATATGAGGAGGAAAATGAAGGCAAATAATGGAAAAATGAATAAATTAGAGGCCACATTTATAAAAAGGATTCTAAGGATTAATTGGTACCTTTTTTTAGTTCAATTTTTGGAGCTCTCTCATTATTATATCTCTCTCTCTCAGCCTTGGACACACATATTTTTCTTGGAACACTTTGGCATTGGATCAAGAAAGGCAAAGAAGGTAAGAGGAAGGAAGGAGGAAGAAATGAAGAGAAATATCAAGCAACCATAGTAGGATTCTTTGCAGGTATCAATTTTCATGTGTTATTTCCTTGCTAGATTTGGCATGCATGGTATTGTATGTTGTTCTTTGTTGTCATGGCAAGAGTTTTTCCAAGTGCGATAGTGTCTTCAGCTTAGCCTTGCCCTTTCCGGATAGCCATGGTGTGATGGGGTTCTCATGTTTTGGTTGAGTTGTACTTTCAAATGGATTCAAAGCTAAGTGAGGTGCACCTCCAAAAAAAATACCACATGGCCTGGTGATCCCTGGACTAGACTATGGATTGCAGTAAAGCCACTGGCCTAATGACCCTTTAACCAGAATGTGGGTTGCAGTAAAGATAGGTATTGTGTGCCTTAGTGGGACTAGGAATCCTCGACCAGTTAATGATGGGATATATGGTAAATCCTAGTGGTTATTTCCCTTGATTAGGACCAAGAATCCTTTCCAGTGAATGGAAGGATATACAGTAAAGGCTAGAGGGTGTAGTGTCGGTTAGGGCCTATTGATCTGGTGTGGATTTTGATAAAGTATAGAGGGTGGAGTCTTGGTTAGGACCTGTTGACCTGGTGTGGATTTGGATAAAGCCTAGAGGCTAGGAGATAGGGAAATTCCTCATGGTGTAGGTGGAGAAATCCGGTGGCATCCATGCTTATTTTATGGCCTAGTAATCTAGGATAGATTGCGGTAAATCCTGGTTCTATTGATGAGGGTGAGGGGTGTAGCCTTGAGAACAACTCGTTGAGTTTGGTTTTAAGTCCCACATTCATGCTTGGAATATGGCATGGAGGTGATTAGCTAAAAAAAGATTTGGTTCAACTAATATATGGTCAGGTGGTTCATTGAAGTCCCAAACTTGGTTGGCCTTTGCATCATTAATATGAGGTTATTTCTCCTTTTTAATTCATGAGTGTTATACCAGTTTATATATGGATTATATGGTCGTTGTTTCTATAGTATTTCCTTTGTTATTATGTTGGTTATGAACATGTATTATGAAAGTGGCTATGTATGGCTCTCATCATCTTTGTACTTGTAAATGAACGAACAATGTATCTATGGCCTAATACATGAAATTGCAGCGAATGTGTTGAAGCATCAATGCTTCTTAGTGATTCTATGATAAGTATGAGACTCCTATGCTCAGTTATGTTGTTAAGACCTGTATCTTTCATGTTTATGACATGTTTGGCGAAATGCATGTCATGGCTAGCAGGGGTCTACTCTAGTCCTTATTGATGTTTTTGAAAATGTATGTTTTTTCCACTGTGAAATTTCACTTATGAACTTATCATTGAGTTCTGGGCAGTGACCTCGCATCTGGGCCTGAAAAAAGGGCACAAATCCTAGAGTCGCATGCATGGGATTGAGGAGAAAATTCCATATACGCACCCATGCCTTGCTTTGGGAGCTTCTAGAGCCTCCAAGATACACCCTTGTCCATATCAAGGGAGCTTCCAGGGGTTTAATGGTCTAAAAACTTAGTGGTACGCAAGGACTTGTGATGGGGATGATTGGGAAGGCTTCTAGGAGTCTTGTAGTAGGTATAGAAGGTATGTGTTGTGGGTTTACGTTAATTCTGCTTCCTTAAGGCCACCTAGGAGGTTAAATCCCATTATAGTGGCCTCTACTCGCATAGTCACCCCGGTTGGACGGTTACTAGGGTAGATGTGGGATGAGGGTGTTACTCCCTAATTCTTCTCACAACCATTAACCACATACCCACATGCCAAAAATACAACCTATATGACGATCTGTGCTTACCCTGATGCCCAATGTTGCAACCTTTCTTTGATGATCTACATCTCTTGCTTCATCTCAGCTAGCACATCAACATCATAACATACCAATAGCATCATGATAACACAAGACCACAACAATGACCATCACAATGCATCTCTTACCTACTATACATCAATAACCATGATCATGAAAATGCATGCATAACAACATATAACCATTGCCATGAATAAAAAATGCATATACAACTGGCATGCATTGATGGCAAAGACATCCCAACAACAAAAACATCAACACCTAAATGGAAACACAACTGTAACAATGACCAGTACCATGCATACATAACAAGCACATATACAAACTACATGCATGCATGAAAAACACATTCCACCCATCTAGTCCAAGTGTTGAACCATGCTCTGATATCACTCTGTAACACCCTCCTCCTACATTTACCCATGTTACTGGCCTACGAGGCTAAACATGTGACAAAGAGTTACTCTAATATGATTCAACCTCCTAGATCACCTTAAGGAAGTGGAATCGACACAACAAAGCCCTACTGCCCTTCCTAATGAGCTATAGGACCCACAAGAGTTAAACAGGTGCCCAAGCCCTGAGTTAAATTTCCTTTTCACTAAAACAAAACTCCCAGGTGCATGCACAAGCCTGCATGCGTGCTACTATAGGTCTCCAGTCACTCCCACAAGCATGCAAGGGAGAGACTATAGTCTTTTTCAGCCATTTATGTGCCAAAGGCTGAGAGATTTAAGCCACGTTTTCAGGGCTAAGATCCCAACCATTGCTCACAACTTGATGAGAATTTCCAAAACAAAAAATGGCACAAAGACAAAGCTTATAACGCAAAACTTGATCAAGGACTTAACCTAACCAAGCCCAACCATGACATACATTTCGTCAAACATGTCACAAATATGAAATTTATAGGTATTAACAACAAATATAAGCACAGGGGTCTCATACTTATCTGAGATATGTAAATAAGAATTGTTGTCTTATCATTGTAGCTTCATTATCATCTACTAGGTCATAATTTTTTTGTATATTCATTTACTAATCAAGACATGATGAGAGCCATACATCATCATTGTCATAAAAAATGTTCATAACTAGCATATAACCAATGGACATAACAAGGATATGAAATCCATAAAAACCACATATAAGCCAATACATTTACATGAAATACCAAGGAAAGTAAGCTCATAGTAATGAATGAAAAAGCCAACCAAGTATGGGACTTCCACAAACCACTTGACCGTAGATTGGTTGAAATAAATTTTTCTTTCAGCCAATCACCCCCGTGCCATATTACAAGCATGAATGTGGGACTCATAACCAAATTCAACTAGGGATTTTTTATTCTAAACCACCTCACCCTCATCAATAGAACTAGACTTTACTGTAATCCCCACTAGATCATTAGGCCCTAAACTAGCATGGATGCCACCAAGATTTCTCCACCTACACTGTCAGGAATTTTCCTATCTCCTAGACTCTAGGCTTTACCACAATCCCCACTGGATCACTAGGTCCTAATCAAGACTCCACCCACCAATATTTACCATATATCCTTCCATTCACCAACAAAATATTCCTAGGTTTAATTGAGGGCACCCACCACTAAATCTCGCCATTCACTCGTTGAGGATTCCTAGGCCTACCGAGGTAACACAAAATTTGTCTTTACCACAACCCACAGTGTGATTCAAGGGTTACTAGGCCAAGGCTTTAACACAATCCATAGTTTGATTCAGGGATTACTAGGCCATGCGTTATTTCTTTCATAGACCACCTCAGTTTCAAATCCATCAACAATCTAGCTCAACCAAAACATGAGAACTCCATCACATTATGGTTATATGGAAATGGCAAGCCAAGGCTGAAGAACACTATCATACCTGGAAAAAACCATGCCAATGATAACAAGGCAACCAAGAACACACATGCATATCCATGCATGCCAAAACTAGCAATGAAAGCATACATGCATCAGGATACATGAAAATAATCCCACTGTAGCTGCTTGATCCTGTTCTTCTTTGCTTGATCTTTTCCTCCTCTTGACTTCCTTTCTTAATCCAAAGTTGAAGTGCTCCAAGAAAACTTTAAGTGTCCAAGAGTGTGAGCGAGAGAAAATAAAGAGAGAGCTGCACCATAGAATTATCGAAAGCTACAAACTGATCCTTAGAATCCTTTTTATCAATGAGGCCTCTAATTTCTTCATTTTCCATTATTTTCCTTCATTTTCTTCCTCACATGCAACCTGTGACCTTTCACCTTCCTTTTCTCCTAATTTCCTATATTTTCATAAATAAAATGTCAATTAATGGCTCATGCATTTCCAAAGCCTTTGCCATTGCCTTTTCCATTTTCCTTTAGTCATAATAACCAAAATGAACACCCACTAGGATGATTTTCCCAACATTAAACTTGGAATACCTATCCCATGGCCTTGGTCTTATATTTTTTTATATGAAATTTTACCAGGGATGTTACAAAAGAACAATTTTTCCACCAATCGGATGTTATCACCAAAATTGCTCAAAGCTCAGTTGAGCTTGAACACCCTGTAAGGTATTTTAATTCCCCCAAAGGTTTCTCTCATCCTCGACTCCTCCCTATTAAATTTGAACATGTGACCTAGTAAAGGCTAAACTCTACACAAACCAATTGGTTTACACCTAAGGGGCATGTATTTGTGTGTTTATATATATATAT
>APFE030844838.1:111432-146640 GCA_000404065.3 Pinus taeda
TAAAAAAAAAAAGGCTGTTATTTCTAATTATATATGCAAGATTGTAAAGAATATTATGATTTCAATGATTATACATATTGGGATATATTTTGTATATTGTGGTTGTTTTTAAATAAATTTGTATAGTTTATTAAACTATTTCACGAATTGGGTGAGACATGACGGATTAGGTGGGATGGCACATGGCATCCATCCCACCAAGTGTGTTTAGACTCGGACGTGCAATGACACCCTCTTTGAAGTATGATGTGAGACATGAATGAAACCTCTACAATCATTACGAAACGATGGGTGAAATTATCGCAAGGATTGTATTTTTATTGGGTGATGGTATTTGAATTTTAGAGGGGTGAGTGGGTTCCACTCTTTCCAACCTATCCAAGTATGGTAATGGTAAATTTAAGTAGTTGAGTAATTGCACTCACATTTGTTATGAGTCGAAGGATTATGTTGATAGGACTTTGTGGATGATAAGGATGAAGAGACACTCACTTGCATTAAGGATTTTATCATTTCCATTTTCAATGTAGAATGACTTCTTTAAGTGCTAGAGTGTCTCTCACAGTATGGAGGTTGTTCTTTATTATTTCCATCCTAGACTTTGAGCAAGCTGACTATTAAAGCTTAGTCTTTGGCCCTTGACACTCCTTGTCCATCCCTTTACTTTACTAGTTGGGTTATTTAGTTGCTTCAACCAAGAAACCTACATTGATCTTGGCATTTGGTCTTAGTATTACTCCAAGAGTCTCAAGCTTATTTCTAGTAACATACAAGTGTTTGGTGCTCTTAGGTTACATAGCTACTAGGATTTCATGGTAACAAGTACAATATCATCAAAAGGTGGCATATTATGAGAATTGAGGTAGAGCTTGCACTCATCAACAATCGAAATCCTCTACACACCATTATCATGAGAAGACTCCACAGTGTATACATGAGGAGCATGATAAAGTAGAACGAGTCATCATAGGTGAGCATGGGTGCTTTTCATACATGGACATGAGAGAAAACATGGTATGTTAGATATCGAACACGGGCCACACCAAGGGGTGCACAACTAGTATATGTGCATAATTTACCTATATTGGCACATGAAGACAACCATTGTTATCTTGATTATAGATTCTAATAATAATATCCAATCTGATGGACATGAGTGAGGTCAAAATTTAACCCCACTCTCGTCCATCAAATTTTCGAATATTCCCAAAATCTACAATCAATTTATGTTTAGTGCATGAAAATTGGATCAACATGGGTAGTGTTAGATAAGAAAAAAAATCCGAGGAAATCTTATTAATGTTGGATGAACTTCAATTTTTATATGAAATCTTTTGATTATCACTTGTAGAGAATCAAATACCACCTAGGCCTCCCAACTGACCCAGGAAGATCCCACAACATGGCCAAGAACCAACTAAAATGGAACCTACTTTATACTCATCTTAGCATGGAACCTACTTTATACTCATCTTAGCTCTACGTTACATTGTTGCCAATTAAATTTTTACTTTTAATTTTCTCATATTTAATTTACTAAAGATAATTAGTTAAAAAACATTGAATTCTAAATAAGAATTTTTAAAATTTAAACTTACATTTGAAAAATCAAATATATATAATTAAAAAATTAAAATTTTGTCATTAATCTAATTTCCCAAATAATAAACCAAAAATTGAAATTATTAAACTAATTAATAATTATAATTAATATTTCACATATAATTAAAAAATTACAAAGTTTTTATTATTTTGAATTAAACTCTACTTCAAAATTTTAAAAATCAATTAACAAATTAAAAGAAAAGAAAACAATAGCGAAAGAACCAAAACTTTACTTAAAATATTCCGTCTCTCATTACAAAATATATGTGGTTTTTTTTATCGAAGAGACTTCATGCAATTTGATTTGGTAGACCAAGGTTATTAGTCAATGCATTTTATTTTTTAAGTTTTAAATACAATGTCACATATTTTTCTTCATTACAAACACTAAATGCAATTGGATTAGGAATATATATCTAAATATATTAGTTCATGTATTTTATATTTTTTAATTTAATATAGACTTTATAACAAAGGTCTAATATAATTTGTGTAGGTATATATCTAAATTTATTAAATATGTATTAGTTTTTATTTAGATATTAACATTAGAGTAGAATTTAAGATTTTAAATCTTATGTTTATTAATTATGGATAGAGTTTAAATCTCAGTGTTTTATTATTAAAATATATATAGTTGTTTATAGTTTAGTGTAGCAGACTTTCAATTTTGTAGAAGCTAAGTAATTGTAAATAACTAATTTTTATATTATGGAAACATTTATACAGTTAAAGTCCACACTATATATAATTAATAATAAAATAAAAAAAGAAATTAGTATAATAAAAATTAATTTGGAGGGTTATAATTTATTATAAATTTAGATAAAATTTTTTAATCAAAGTAAATTAGTAAAATGTTTTGATTTTAAAAATAAAAGAAAGTATTTAGCAAGATATTCTTATTTTTAGAATAAAAGAAAGAGTTTATTAAAGTAAGTTTTGGGAGTGTTTCTTTGAACATCTTCATAGTTGGGAGGTTGTTTATTGTTTCTATCATACACTTTGAGCAAGTTTGTAATTAAATTTTAGTCTTTGACCCTTGACACTCTTTGCCATGCTCTTTTATTTTACTAGTCAAGTTTTTTGTTGCTTCAACACAAGTAATGTGCATTGATCTTAGCCAATAGTCTTAGTTTGACTCTTACAGTCTCAAGGTTATTTATGGTCACATAGAAACGTCCTTTGCTCTTGGGTTAAATAGTTATTGGGATGTCACATTAACAGGCACACTTTCGTCAAAAGGTGGCATATTGTGAGAATTAAGGTAGAGTTTGCGCTTACTAATAATTGGAATCATCCACAGATAATTATCATAAGGAGACTGCACAATGAATATGAGAGGAGCTTGACAAAGTAGAATGGGACATCATTTGTGAGCATGGGTGCTTCTCAAACAAGGAAATCAGATAGCGGTGGCCTCCTAGATATCAAACACAAGTCACACCACAAGGAGCACAACCGGTACATGCAGATAGTTTACCTATATTGGCACCATGGAAAATTTTAGGGGCTAATGTTCGCCCAATGGGCTAATTTTCCATGATTTTTCCAAAAAACGATTCGCCAATTTCCAATTTTTATAAAAGATGATTCGCCCAAATTTTAGAATATAAAATTATTTTACCTTAAAAATCGCCAACATTATATAGTCGCTATATGATAAATCATTATAAATTTGAATAATTTTACAAATATATCATTGAAAAATTTATAGTTTGCATATTAGGGATTAGTGAGATTCGCCAATGTTTCTAAACTTCAAGAAAATTTTCCATCCTTAAAATTTTCCTTGATTGGCACATGAGTTATCAATTACCTAGAGTGAAAAAGAGCAGTGAATTTTGAAGCCATTTCCCAAGCCACAGAAGATCTCAAGGCTTAATCAGACCCTCTTCATTGGATAGTTCCTAGAAAAAGCTTTCCAATAGTAGTTGGAAGCCCAAAAATGGACTCATGGATCATAAATTATAGTAGATTGAAGTTTCCCCTTCGAAAGTTAGAAAACAAAGAAAAAAGACCAAGGGAGGCTCCTCGCAATCACAATCGGAGTCTTGGCAAAGCAACATCAAGGGAAGATAGCGAAATTTATGATCAGCTAATCGCCGATATTGCAAATCGATTATTGGAGGGTCCAAGGCACGATATGTTAGCTTATCGGTGATCAGCGGACCCTGCACATATTGCATATCTATGGTCAGAGGCCCCATGGTGCATAGTGTATCAACGATTCACAAGGCAAAGTGTCGATATCGCATATCGACAATCACAGGTGCAAAAGAGTGCACACAATAATTTGGTCATAAAAATCACTGAACGTCGATAGTGATAAAACTGTCGAGATTTGTGCCTTCAGTGTTAAGATGCTAAGAGGGCTGAAAAGAATTTTACAAAGGAAATCAATTGCAAAACTAGAGAAGGGCAGGGCTTTCTCTCTCCTCCAATAGGACGTGTGGCATTGTAGGATCGGTCCCAATAAATACACATAGCAAGATAATGTCAGTGTGATGTCGCAATATGAAGGACACGTGGCACACAGATTGGGTATTTTTAGGGGTCCTTTGGGGGAATATTCAGGTGACACATGTCACCACTCAAGAAGTGTCATGTGGCATTGATGACATCATCAATCCCACAGATTAGTGATCGCACAGGCCAAAGCTCCTCCTCCACCAAGGACTCTCCTGGATGCGATATTTTATAAAATTTACTTAAAGGGTTGTCAGGTCCATCCCTTTTCCAAGGCCGCATGTGATTTAAACAACCCCCATCTCTGGAAGGCCTAGATTAAATCCACCCTAACCAACGGCTCCTAGGCCTTTATGACCCCCCCGTCATGTTTCCCTTTATCACCAGGGGGGTTTGAAAAGTGGTTTCCCCTCAGAGCCCCACTAACATGCGTCCCTCTCATATCATTTTGTACCCCCTCCTCACTTACCACTTACCACTCACGACCCCCTCCGAAAACCATTCATCCTCATACTCTCTACTGCCAAAGGCCCTAGTGCCCGAGAACTGAGCACTTGGTCAGAGCCCCCTAGTTATACGAGAAGAAACGATATAGGGGCTAAACCAAAGGGGGCCAAGAGCATCAGAACCCGCTATCCTACAGTGCCTTTGCGAGTAAAAGTCTCGATGCCGTAAAGCCCCAATAGTATGGTACAGGGATTTGAAGGAAGATGGGTCAATAGCTGAAGCATTGAATGAAGTATGGTGCAGTGGTAAATTAGTATGGAGGGCTGAGTAAGACTAATGGCTCAACATGGATCTCCACTCAGATACGAAACGAAGCACCACCTGGACTAACTCTGTTTATGCTAAGTGACACGCAAATGAAATTTCCCACTCCCAACTCTAAAGAACAAGCAAGCCAAACAGATAAGACAGAAAGCGATAGGTTAATGAGATGACACATAATGGTAGATATGTGGCTTGATCAAAGACCTTCACAGGAACAGTAGAGGGATACTTCCTCCCATCATCTTTTAGTTTTCATTATTTCAGATTATTTTGTAATTTCTGTCTTTTTTCAAGAAAGGGATCAAATCCCGATTATAATCATTTTGGGCTGCAGAGCCTTGCATGCCGAGATAGCTAGACTACATAGACAATTGGATACTTTGGTGAAGATATTTTTGTAACTTTAATTCTAGCTCCCCCTCTTCTTATAAATAGGGGGAAGAAACTCTTATTAGGGGTTCTGAAATCTCGCTCCCATGAGGGTCTGAATTCTGAGATGCCATTCTTGGTTCTAAATGGTCGGTTCATAAGGGATCAAAGGGACACATGTTGAATGTAATGGAATGGTATTTGGACCCCTCAAGTATTAATGAGACTCCCTGGTGATTCCAAGTATATCAATGGTATGTTTTCCCTTCTGTAATCTCATTACATATATGTTTTTCCTTCTTTGAAATAGTGTAATGAGGCCGTTGGTTTCTCCCTGATTCCTGGATTTATCCAGGCTGCTAAATAGAGAAAAATACCTGTGTATATTATAGATTTACTTGTGTTATTCAATAGCCTACAGTACTTATAGTAATTACAGATTTACATGTATTATTATATTAACCTGCAGTACCTCTAATAATTACATATTTACTTGTGCTATTAGATTAACCTATAGTACCTGTATGAGCATGGATTTACTCACACTATTTGGTGATAGAGATTCCCATGTTATACCTCGTGTGAAAGCTAAATAATCACTTCGTTGTTTCTATCTTTCCACCTCCTCCCTCTTCCATATTTCTGGTGTAACATCGTTGCTTAGGATTCTGTATTTTCTACAACCCTATCTATCAAATTTCACCCTTCGGCTGGAACATTTCTACTTATGACTCTATCATGTTTACATCTGTATGCATCGAATTACCTCCTTCCTTTCCTCCTCTTCACTTTACTACAACTTCAATATAAAGTTGTCCGTTGTTGTGTGTCAACCACCATAACTAGACATTTCTCTTTTAGGTTGGCCTGATTTACCCCCTCAGCGTTTGGATCCATGTATCGACTTATTTTTAACTTCATGACAAACTATTGAACCAAGCCCCCTTTATTCTCTTTTAATTACATGACATTTGGAGTGTAATAGAAGCCCCACTCATAATGTTCCATGCACTCCTCTATTTAAGATGTCTTAGGCACTAGTCTAAAATCAACCCAAAGGTTATCCCTGGGAAGCTTTCTATGTCCCTTGAAGCACTCGTGCTTCATGTGTTTTCAAAAGAAACAACATATTGTTGTTGCCATTGTGAGGGAACTTATTGAAGTATTTTTCCCCTAGGATACAACAAATTTTTACATTTCCTTTGTTAGGTGCGCAAGGGAAGTGTGGGATAAAGATCTCTCACCTTGGTGACTCCATTGTCTCAATTTTATGGTAAACATCTTGGCAACTCCACTACCCATTTATCTATTTGATCATCATGGATTTCAAGCAACATTGCTTTCCCTACCTTTGAACCTAAAATTAATCATCTAGGAATATTTTTTAAATGGGCATTCCTGAATTCCTGACCAACAAATTTTCTCCACTGGATTTTTCTTCTATTGCTAGGTTTCCAAATCAGGTCCCTTCATTTCATGAATTGATTACCTATTTACCTAGATTCAATGGGAACAAAAAGAGAAGGCCTAACCAACACTCAAATATTTTCATGAATGCATGGAACAATGGGGTATTTTTCCTAAAGATGTACATATGAAATTGTTCATGTATTCTTTAAACGAGGATGTTAGAGTTTGGTACAAAACAATACCTCATGGTAGCATATCTTCCTTAAAACGTTTTCATAGATCATTCAATCAATATTGCAAAGGACTATATCCACCGAATGATCTATTTGAATGATGAAGACATTCTCGAGGTCGATGACCCTGCTGAAGATGTTTATGGAGCTCTGCTCCAAGAAAACATCTACTCACATTAAGAAGCATCACCTAATGAGAAAGAAAGAGATGAAGGAAATATCATTGAGCTACAAATAAGCCCTCAGAGGTCTGACTCAACTGAATTTGATGTTTCTCCATCCTACGATGAATACAACTCTGGTGGAGAGTCAATTGATGTAGAGCCACAACACTCCCAGTTATGGGAAGCTGCACAAGAATAGGAGGCCCACCAGAAGGTCAACAAAGAGGCTCCAGTCCACGATGCTCATCCTTCACCTCGAGAACGTGATCAAGAACCTCCTCTGATTTGTGATTCATATTATTCAGAGGAGGATGAGACAGTCGTAGAGGTTTAAAGGGAGTTGTTTACCAGCAAGTGGGGAGCCTGCTCCCAGTAGAAATGTTTTCAAGAAGAGCCTGAAGTTGAAGGACCAAGCAATGTCTATCATTATTTATTACAGAAATACTCCTCCTGGGAATCCTCAAGGGGCCCTCTAGTCTATGACTCTTATAGTTCAAAAGTTGAAGATTCCATTGCAGATTCCCAAGAGGGTTGGCCCACTAACAAATGGGTAGAAAAAGATCAACGCCACGTTTTTTTTTAAATTGAAGTCCGAGGAGCTAAATAGAATTTGTGGCTATCCTCACCAAGAAGACATTTGTCAGCAGACTATTTGTGAAAAAGAGGAGGCTGCAAACTTTCCTTATTAGTTCTATGACCCTATAGCTGACTAAATGATGATATTCCTAAGTCGGCATCAGAGATTGTTTCTGGAGTATGCATCCAAGCTTCTTATTTTCATATTTTTCCTTGTGTATGTTTGCTTTGTTTTTAAATTTCAGCATCAAAGAGGCGTTAGGTCCAGCACCCAAATGTTGGTTTGACTCCATTGGAGGGCTGAACTCACTTAGGTGAATTAAGCCGTGTGCATAAGTAGGAATATATATAAATAAGTTCACTAGCTAAGCATTTAAATTATAATTGTTAGAATTTTTATCTTTTGCATTTGAGTTTGAGGAGGAAGTGACTCCCTACAAAAAAAGGTTCATGGAGATTTTATTTAAGTTCATTTATTTTTGACTCCATGCCCAATTGTGAAGGATACTAATATGCAAGTTCTCAACATCTTGCCAGCAAGGCACCACCCCCAGTTGGAGCCAATGTTGTCACTCACTACATTATGAGTTATTAGTTTCCCAGAGTGTAAAACCAGAGTGAATTTTAAAGTCATTTCCCAAGCCACGAAAGCTCTCAAATCTTAATTGGACCCTCGCTGTTGGATAGTGCTAGGAACAAGATTTTCAACAGTAGGTGGAAGTACAAAAATGGACTCCTGGATCAGAAATTAGAGCAGTTTGAAGTTTCCCCTTTGAAAGCTAGAAACAAAGGAGAAAAGACTAAGGGAGGCTCATTGCAATCGCAAACGAAGTCATGGAAAAGCAACAGCAAGGGAAGACAATGAAATTTGCAATCAACCGATCGTTGATATCATAAATCGGCTAGCATAGGGTCCAAGGCATGGTATGTCACCTTATCAGCGATTGACGAAGGCCGCACATATCACATATCAGTGGTCGGAGGCCCCATGGCACATAGCGTATCAACGATTCCCAAGGCAGAGCACTGATATCGCATATCGGCGATCACAGGTGAAAATGGGTGCACACAAGCACTTGGTCATAAAAATTACCGAACGTCAATAGTGTTAAAATCACCAAGATTTGTGCCTTCAGTGTTAAGAAGTTGAAAGGGCCAAAAAGAATTTTACAAAGGAAATCAGTTGCAAAACCAAAGAAGGTAGGGTCCTTTCTCTCTCCTCCAATAAGATGCGTGGAATTGCAAGATTGGTCCCAATAAATACACATGGCAAGTTGATGTCAACATGATGTGGAAGTATGGAGGACACATGACACACAAATTTGGCATTTTCAGAGGTCCTTTAGGGGCATATTCGGGTGACATATGTCACCACTCAGGAAGTGCCATGTGGCACTGATGATGTCATCAATCTCGTAGATCAGTGATCACATAAGCCAAAGCCTTCCTTCGCTGAAGACTCACCCAGATGTGATATTTTATTAAATGGACTTAAATGGTTGTCAGGTTCGTCCCTTTTCAAAGGCCGCATGTGATTTAAATAGCCCCCATCTCTAGACGACCTAGATTAACTCTGCCCCGACCATCGACTCCTAAGCCATTTCAGTTCCCCCCCACCATGTTTCCCTTTATCGGCAAGGCGGGGGGGTCTGAAAAGCAGTTCCCCACCGAGCCCCGCTAGCACGTGTTCCTCTTATATAACCTCACACCCCCCACCCTCACTTACCACTTACTTCTCATTACCTCATCTGAAAGCCACTCATTCTCACAGTCTTTCTTGCCAAAGGCCCTAGTGCCCGAGAACTAAGCAACTAGTCACAAACCCCTGGTTATATGAGAAGAAATGGTACAAGGACTAAACCAAAGGGGGACCAAGAGCATCAGAACCTGCTGTCCTACAATGCCTTTGAGAGTAAAAGTCTTGATGTCGTAAAACCCTAATAGTATGGTAGAGGGCTTTGAAGGAAGATGGGTCGACAGTTAAGCATTGAATGAAGTATGGTGTGACGATAAATCAATATGGGGGGATCAGGAGGATCAATGGCTCAGCATGGAGCTCCACTCTGATACGAAACAAAGTACTATATGGACTAAATATGTTTATGCTCACTGGCACACAAACACAGTTTCCCACTCCCAAATCCAAAGAACGAGCAAGCCAAATAATTAAGATTGAAAGCGACATGTGAATTAGCCGACACATCATGGAAGAGACATGGCTTGATCAGAAGCCTTCACAAGAATAGTAGAGCGATACTTCCTCCCATCATCTTTCAATTTTCTTTAATTCCGATTATTTTGTAATTTCTGTCTTTTCAAGAAAGGGATCTATTATCCTCCACAATATCCCAAGGCTAAGAAACAAGATCGACGAAGGTAACCTCAAACACTTAGGGTTCATATGCTACCCTTGCTAAACCAGAGAGGGATCTCTTTATAAAGCTCATAGCCAAATATGACTGGAGTGGGAAAAAGATTTAGGCTAGATATGTTCAGCTCTAGGGTTTTGAAATTAAGGGTTTTTCTAGATTAGGAGTGAAAATCAGGGAACTACGTCGAAAGATCAAAGGTTTCAGTTGCAAGAGATATAAAGTAGTAGGGTAGGTATGCCTTTGTAATACTTTGGGGTTTTTTCGATGTAATGTAGGGTGGAAAAGAAAAGATTCAAAATGAGCATGGCAAGCATGAATTTATTTATCAGATGATAGGTAACATTAACGTAAAATTCCTAACAAGACATAGCTTAAACTTAAGAATTATGTTTAAAACCGTTTAGGAAAATCACTGAAAAACATAGATGGAAAGAAGATGAAATTATCATTCATATAAAAGTATAAGAAAGATAAAACATTATCACAAACTCACAACACAAGCTGCAACTATTCTTTGATTTCCTATAAAAAGATAATTGAATACAAGCTACAAGAGTTCTACTCATTGATGTCCATCCTTGAATTTGACTGAAAAATAGATACATGTAGACCATAAAACCATCTTCCCCTCTCTCAGGGGTTGAATTCCTCAATATCAAATCATTTTACACAAATTCCTCCAACCAATCCTAATAACTAGGGAGGTTAAAACAAATTCCCAAATTGGCCTTAAACTAATTCATTTGACCCTAACACTATTACAAGCATGAATCTACTCATTTCTTACCCTAAAAAACATAATTACATCTCAATACATATTTATCACATCAAACATGAGTAATTACATCTAGGAAACTTGAAACTGACTGAGAAAAATGGAAAAAGGTGATTTCTAGGCAAAAACATAGTGAATATGTAGATAACATAGCGTGCAGCTTGCAAGAGGCTTTTGGAGGGGTTCCCGTGCTCCAAATTAGGATCTGTAAAATTCTGCAGAAATATGTGTGTGTATATTACACCATGGAACCCTTAAGAACTAAAAAATACTACTCCAAGACCTCCAAAATTCAATTCTGCCACAACTACAAAAACGTAGTGTGCTACTAAAAAATAGGGCAGAAGGTGTTTTGTTGCTACTTTTTTTACTTTTTGACCTACCAGAATGTGTTGAAGTGGAACTTTGGATGGATAATTTTGATGTGGAGGTCAAAAGGTATCCATAAATGTAAGCCTTTTGTCAAATGGGGGCCCCCAACGAAAACGTAGTGTGGGTCATGCTACCTTTTTGGAAAAAAAACTGTGTAAAATTTCTGGGTTTTCTGCAATAATAAGCCTCAACAATGGAGAAATATCTCTCTACCAATGAAATGGTTTGCAAAATTGGGAGAGGAGTTTATGGATAGGGTTTTCTGAAGAAAAACCTCTCTCTGTTTTTGGAAATTAAGTTTAAGTTTCTCATCCGTGCTGCAAAATCATGACTAAAGTAGGAAATTAACTTGGAAAATTTTGATATTCTGACATATGTATCCAAGGAAGTTTCATATATCCCAATCTATGATACCTAGGTAAAACTGAAAGGAGGTGTTTGTTCCTTTTTCTATTATTGATAAAAAACCTCTTTCACTTTTGTCAAATGCATTTTTCTTACTTCAGAAACAGATTTTGAAGTAAGATTGTCCCTATGTGTGGCAAATGACCTCAAAAGCCTAAAAATTATGCCAAACACCTCTACTGATATGATGAAGTTTATCCCTGATATTGTGGATTTTCCTCTTTTCAAGTTGGTGGAAAAGAGTGTTCTCAACTTGGCATGGTATCCCACTTGTTGAATTTTCTCACAAAACCCTAAACAACCCACCTTTTGGAAACATTGTCTGGCAAATGTTAAAGACCTCAATTATTTGGTGTCGAGTGGCTCAAACCTTGACACTTCAGCTCCTTTTTTGTATGGCTTCTTTCCTCCCTCCACTTTTTGCAATTGCAAAGCAAAACCCTAGTCTAAGAGATGGGAAAAACAAAGGTTTTAGAGGGGGAAGGGGATTGGGATTAGTATATTTAGGTGAGCGAATGAAGGGGTTAGGGAAGAGATATGTGGGTAAGAAAAATTTGAGAGGTAGGGAGATGTATTAGGAATTTTATGGAGGTTAACAATGATTAAAATAGTTAATGGATTGTTGTAGGGAATTTAAACACAATCCTAACCCTAAAACTGCCAAAAACACAGTGTAGAAGCTAGGGTTAGGTCTAGGGGTTAGGGAAATGAGAGAGGAAGGGTAATAAAGGATGTGGGAAGTGTATTTGGGTGTGGATAAGGGTAGAATATGTAGTGCACTAGGTATATTTTCTTGCAACCCAAACTATGGAGCTCACCCACCAAAAACATAGCGTGGGGACTGTGGGAGGGTTTCCCCATTGCAAAGATGAAATAAATGCTAATGGAAGGTGGCAAGGGCTTTAACTTACTTGTCAATAGGTTGATGGAAACTTCATTGGCTACAAAAAACCTCTGGAGATGTACTCTTTGCCTCTAGAAGTGAAAACATAGGGAAGGGTAAAAAATGCATCATGGTTGGCTGAAAATGCACCGTGGAGCTTTGGAGGGGGTGCTAATCACCTTCTGAGAGTGTCCTTTGATGCTTGTTGTACTAAGATGTCTTTTGATAGTGAATTAGTGCTCAATGCCAATGGAATGAGTGAAATAAATGCTTGCATGGTCTCTTATAAGAGTTAAATTCACTTTTTGCATATGTCATGACATGACATCATCCTTCATTTTAAAACCGAAAGTGAGGTGTTTTGCAGCAATACATTTATGAACTGAAGTAGTACCTTTACCTTTATTACATATGCCTCCTAAGATGCTAATTCCCTTATGTGTGGACTCAATACCATAAACATGGCTTTTTAAGCTTAAAACTGACAAAATGATGACAATTACAAGTGATGACCTAGACCAAGACCTATATGATTATTTGACTGATCCATGACTTGTAACACTTGAAAAATGACATTACCATGATGAATAATGATAAATATGAATGCTAATGGGAGTAGCATTGACCTAGACACCCAATGATCATTTTTTTTATTTGAAGACCTACTGAAACCATAAAAAACTTGACATAGAACCCTAACAAAAGCTTTGAAAGACCACATTTGATCACTGGTAACTAGCAGGACTAATAGACATTAACAGGATCAAATCTCGATTGTAATCATTTTGGGCTGCAGATCCTTGCATGCCGATGCATCTAGTCTAAAAGAACAGTTGGATACTCTAGCGAATATATTTTTATAATTGTAATTCCAGCTCCCCCTCTTCTTATAAATAGGGGGAAGAAACTCTTAGTAGAGGTTCCAGAATATCACTCCCACAAGGGTCTGAATTTTGAGATGCCATTCTTGGTTATAAATGGTCGGTTCATAAGGGATCAGAGTGATACATGCTGAATGTAATGGAATGGTATTTTGACCGTTCAAGTATTAATGAAACTCCCTGATCATTCCAAGAAGATGAATGCACAGTATGTTTTCCCTTCTGTAATCTCAATTCATATATGTTTTTCCTTCTTTGAAATAGTGTAATGAGACTGTTGATTTCTCCCTGATTCATGGATTTATCTGGGCTACTAAATAGAGAACAATACCTATGTATATTATAGATTTACTTCTGTTATTCTACAGCCTACAATACGTGTAGTAATTGTAGATTTACTTGTGTTATTAGATTAACCACATTACCTGTATGAGAACATATTTACTCACACTATTTGGTGATACAAGTACCCATGTTATACTTGGTGTGAAACCTCAATAAGCACTCCCTTGTCTCTATCTTTCCACCTCCTCCCTCTTCCATATTTCTGTTGGAACATCGTTGCTTAGGATTCTGTATTGTTTACAACCCTATGTATCGAATTTCACCCTTCGACTGGAACATTGCTTCTTAAGATTTTGTCATGTTTACAACCCTCTGCATCGAATCCCCTCCTTCCTTTCCTCCTCTTCACTTTACTACAACTTCAATATAAAGATGCATATTGTTGTGTGTCGGCCACCAGAACAAGACATTTCTCTTTGAGGTTGGCCCAATTTACCCCCTTAGCGTTTGGATCCATGTACTGGCTTGAGTTTACCTACATGATAGACTATTGAACCAAGCCCCCTTTATTCTCTTTTAATTACGTGACAATTGGAGTGCAACAGAAGCCCCACTCGTAATCTTCCATGCACTCCTCTATTTAAGATGTCTTAGGCACTCATCTACAATCAACCCAAAGTTTGTCTCTAGGAAGCTTTCTATGTCCCCTAAAGCACTCATAATTTAGGTGCCATCAAAAGCAACAACATCTTGATTGTAGATTATAATAATATTATGAAATTTGATGAGCAAGAGTGAGGTCAAAAAACTGGGCTCACTCTTGTCCATCATATCAAACACATATCACACCATGGGGAGCACAACTAGTACATCCACATAGTTTGCCTATATTGTAACATGAATACAACCATCATTATCTTGATTGCATATTATATGAATATTCTAGAATTTGATGAGTATAAGTGAGGTCAAAAAATTGACCTTACTCTTGTCCATCATATTTTCGAATATTTTGTTGAAAAATACAACAAGAAATCCTTAATTTGATTTTTCCTTAGTCAAATTGAGAAAATTCAAAATTCCACATCAATAAACAGCTTGGATGAGTTAATCGAGGTGACATGGTTGTTGTTACTCAGTTAGTTTAGTTAATTCGAGTTTGGGGCATGAAGTTCAGTTGTGTGAAATGATTCCTAAAGTTTATGAGCCTAGGTTGAGTTAATTTTAGTTGTGGCAATTTAATTAAGTTAAATTGAGTTATGGTCAGCTAAACTAGTTCCAACTATTGGAGTATCTAGTGGAAGGTCAAGTTGTGGAAGTGTGACTTCAACCGCACTCAATGATCATCCAGATAACTAATCAATCAATCTAAATTAGCTCATGCATGGAGAGAAGTCGAGTTACCCAGTTGAGATGGAGCTTCCATGGAAGTGTACTATCAGTTGTAGATTATTCCCATGTGTACAGGTGGTGTTGTAGCAAGAGGAAGTACCTAGAGGAATCATGCAATCCAATTGAGGTAATTTCCTAAATAATAGGGTATAATTTTCTCAAGGAAAAGAACAAGGAAATAGGAGCTTGGAGGGCTTCAGAATTGGCTAAGTGTTGGCCAAAGTCAGTTAGTCAAGCAAAGAGATAGACTATACACTTACAGGTTGCGGTCAAGCTTGAGAAAACATATGTATTCATCTCTATTCATTGATTAATGCAATACAAATAGGAAGGGGTTTTGAGCAGTTTCTTTCCCCTAGATAAATATTTGTGCATGTGTGATGTTTGTTTTGCATGTCTATAATTTGTGTTCTAGATTGTGAATTGATTTCCATAGAGTAGTAGAGTAGCTTCAAGTCTTGTAATTTAATAAATTTCATGAGTAGTTTCGAATCTACACAATAATTTTTACATGGGATTAGAGTAGGATTCACAGTAGAGAAGAAATTTCGAAGTTGTTATTGTGGGAGGATTAGTTGTGTAGGACCAATTATTTAGAGCTAGAATGATGGCTTTCTATGGGCTAAGACTCGAGTATATCTTTGAGGGAAGCTTGAATTATGTTGCTTGGAAGGACCACATGGAGGAAATGATGGAAGTTAATGGATTAAAGGAATTTATTGATAATAACATCCCAAAACCATCAATAGGTGATACTCAAGATCTAGTAAAATGGAAGAAGTATATAGCCAAGGCGAGGAGAATCATATTGGAGGGAGTATGAGACCATATTGTCTCAAATATCCATGGGAAAGAGACTTTGTATGCAATGTGGCAAGAACTAAAAGATTTTTTCTAGAATACTAGTGAGCACAAGAACATGGTGCTCAAGGATAAACTTCGAAATATCCAGATGTATAAGAACGAGACTATTCTGCAGTTCTTAAGCAGGTTCACACAATTTCGTGATGAATTTGGTCAAGTTGGTGTTACTGTTGCGGAAGATTATTTAGTAATCCTATCCCTTGTAGGTCTTCCCAAAAGCTAGCACACCTAACAATATTCAGTGAATGGGAGGGAAAAAATACGAAATTGGGAGCATTTATATAAGACAATGATCATGGGACACGTATTCCAAGCTAAATGGTGGGAAAAAACATTGTAGTGGGGTGTCACTTCAGTTTATTATGGCTAACGAAATTGGCAAAGGCAATGACAAAGGCTTTGGAAATGCATGATGCATTTATTGGCATTTTATTTATGAAAATAAAGGAAATTATGAGAAAAGGAAGGTGAAAGGTCACAGGTCGCATGTGAGGAGGAAATTGAAGGAAAATAATGGAAATTGAAGAAAATAGAGACCTCGTTGATAAAAAGGCTTCTAAGGATCAGTTTGCAAGTTTTTATTGACAAGTTTTGGTGGAGCTCTCTTCTATTCTCCCTTTCTCTCATACTCTTGGAAACTTAGAGTTTTCTTGGAGCACCCTTGGAGGAGTGTGGCATACATGAAATTTGGAGAAAGAAGGAAAAGGAAATTCAGGAAAGCACAATAAGACATCAATATCAATAACTACACTAGGTTTTTCTTGCAAGTACCAAGTTTCATGTATGATTTCCTTGCTAGTTTTGGCATGCATGACATATGCATGTGCTTTCTTGGTTATGATCTGTCATTGGCATGGAGGATTGCCTGGATTGGACAATAGTTTTTCCTAGCCTTTCCATTTCCTAGATAACCATTGTGTTGTGGATTTTACTCTTGTTTTCTGGTTGGTTCTCATATTCCTCTAGTTTTAGGTTGAGTTACCAATCCTACAACCTTGGTTGGACAAATTTTCTGGAGCCTAACAACATCTGTGGGTTGAGTTACTATCCCTAGAGTCTTGGTTGTACAAATGCTCTGGAGCCTGACAACAACCATGGGTTTAGTTACTAGTATTGGAGCATTGGTTGGAACAAATTATCTGGAGCCTTGAATAGCTTAGGTAGAGACCCATCTGGTGATGGTTAGTGATGTTCGATCATGAGGTGGAATCACTAGTTGAAGGTTGAGGTGGTTTGGCCTCTTGAAGCCCTGGATGGTTTTGATTGATTTTTTTTATGAGATCCCTCATTAATGCTTGGAATATGGCATGAGGGTGACTGGATGATGATATATTTGGCCCAGCCATGTCTATAGTTGGGTGGTACGTGGAAATCCCAGACCTGGATACATTTTTCATATGTTAATAAGAGCTCTTTTCACCTTGTAATTGGTGGGTAAGTGTACTTGTTATTATGTGATATTGATGGTTGTTTTATCATTATTATATTGTTGGTTATATGTTGGTTATGAGCATGTTTTATGACAGTGATGATGTATGGATCTCATCATATTTTTATATGTAAATGAATGAACAATGTATCTATGGCCTAATAGATGACATTTCAGCTAATGTGTTAAGGCATTAATGCTTCTTAACGATTCTCAAATTAGTATGAAACCCCTATGCTCAGTTCTATTCTTAATACATGTAGATTTCATATTTGTGATATGTTTGAAAAAATCCCTATCATGGCTAGTAGGGGTCCAGTCAATTCCTTGTTTATTTTTTTGCAAATGTATCTTTCTTCCACTCTAAAATTTTATTCTTGAAGGTGTGATTGAGTTCTCAGTGGTGAGCTAGGTTCTGGGCTTGAAAAAAGTGGCACAAATCCCAGAGACACACACACAACACTAGGGAGAAAAGTTCCTGAAAGCTCCCTTGCCCTTGTTGTGGGAGTGTCCAAAGCCTCCCAAATGAACCCTTGTCCATATCAAGGGAGCGTCCAGGGGTTTGATGCACTAAAACTTCAGTTGGTCTCAGGGGTTGGTTACTTGAGTGGTTTGGATGGACCCTCGTAGTTCTATTGATGATGTGGAAGGTTTGTGTGATGTGTTCCACTAGTTTCACTTCCTTAACTAACACATAGGGAGTCGAATCTAGCTTCTTGTCACATTTTTACCCTGGTTGGCCGGTTACTTGGGTAGATGTGGGAGGATGGTGTTACACATGGATTCAGGTGCCTCGTTCCACATGACGAGGAATAGAGAACTTTTTAGTGACTTGGAGGAGAAATATCTCAAGATGAACATTGATTTTGGAGATGACAGAAGGTACAGTGCTACTGGGATCTGTACAGTAACCTTCAAGAGGGAGTTAGGATGCCCTCTTCAACTCAAATATGGTATGTTCATGTCAGGTCTGAAGAAGAATCTCATATTTGTAGCAGTGTTGGAAGACCATGGTTACGATGTGATCTTCAACAAAGGGAAAGCATTCCTAAGACACATAGCCATGGGCAAGGTGAAACAAATCGGTGTTTGAGTCAAGAACCTGTATGGACTTGAGGTAGAAGATGCATGCAAATACTTGAGGAGTAAGGTAAGGGTTAGAGACATGGTGGTTGAGAGGGAGCATGATTTACCTCTTGAAATGGAACCTCGGAAGTATCCTCAAGAAGTTGTGGAGCAACCACAAATGGAGAAGCAAATAGGAGGCATAATGGAGATGTCCACTAAAGAAGAGGCCTCCAGTAGGGGAAAAGTTTGAGCCAACTGTCCAAAGGGAGCACATGCAACCATACCTCTAGGTGTGAGGTTGGGGGATGTGAAGCCCTAGTCCAAGAGTTCTATAAATTTTGGTAGGGTCCATTGAGGTGTTCTCCTCATGGATCATTACCCTTGCTACATGGACCCACAATATTTAGTACGAGGAGGATCAATGTAATTCAAATATTGAGGAGTGTATATGAGTGTCGATAGTAGAGGAGGAGGTTCAGTAGTAGAGTCAGCAGCATCACATTTTTTGTAGTAGACAGTTGTAGATATAGTTGATGTAATGTTTGTTTCTAGATGCTTCTTAGTTGTAGATGTTGTAGTAGCATCAACAATATAGATAAGTGTTTCATTCAGTACATTCTAAAGGTGCTAGATTGATGTAGTTGAGAATCCCTTTCATGCTGAGAGGGAGGGTTGAAAAATGCAACAAGAAATTCTTAATTTGATTTTACCTTAGTGAAATTCAAAAAATTCAAAAATTCCACATCAACAGACAACTTGGATGAGTTAGCTGAGGTGGAATGTTTGTTGTCACTTAGTTATCTTAGTTAATTCAAGTTAGGGGGATGAAGTTCAGTTATGTGCAGTGATTACTAAATTTTTGGATCCTCGGTTGAGTTAATTTTAGTTGTGGCAATTCAATTTAGTTAAATTTAGTTATGGTCAATTAAACTGGTTCTAACTATTAGAGGAACTAGTGGGAGGTCAAGTTGTGGAAGTGTGACCTCAACCACACTAAGTGATCATCCAGATAAATGATAAATTAGCCTAAATTAGCTCACTCATGCAGAGAATTTGAGTTGCCGAGTTGAGATGGAGATTCAAAGGCAATGTACTATGAGTTGTAGATTACTCCCATGTGTACATGTGGTGCATGCAGTCAGAGGAAGGACATAGAGGAATTGTGCAATCCAATTGAGGGAATTCCCTAAATAATAGGGGCTAATTTCCTCAAGAAACACAAGGAAATAGGATCTTGGAGGGCTTGAAAATTGGTTAAGTGTTGGCAAGACTCAGGCATAGAGATAGACTATACACCTTGCAGGTTGTTCTCATTCTTGAGCATGAGTATGTATTCATCTCTATTATTTAATTAGTGCAGTACACACACGAAGGGTTTTTGAGAAGTTGCTTTCCCCTAGATATATCTTTGTGCATATGTGATGTTTCTTTTTGCATGTCTATGATTTGTGTTCTAGATTGTGAATTGATTTTCGTAAAGCAGTAGAGTAATTTTGAGTCAAGATTGTGATTTAGTAAATTTTATGAGCAGTTTTAAACCTACACAATAATTTCTACATATTTCTACAATATATTGTTATTACCTAAAAGCTAATCATCCAATCATATTTTACTACGTTGATCGAAATATACTATGTGGTATGGGTTTTTCACATTAAAGCCCAGTTTCACCTTAGGAAACAATTTAGTGAACCACTTTTCCTAAATTATTTTAACTTAATTAATTTACCCACATAAAAATAACCCACAAGGTCACTTAATTTCATATTATTTCCTTATTTATCCATTTATTGTAAAAATAATTAATTTTATTTTCAATCACTTTTAACTTTTCCATAGGAATAGTTAAATAAATCATTATTTATTTATTATTCTTTGCACATTTAAATATTTTCCTTTAAAATAATTACTTAATAATTATCTAATAATTGTTTCTAACTATTCTTTATCATATCACCCAAAAATAAATAATAAATCATTTTAATTTATTAATTGTTTCACCTACTTTGCTTAATTAAATCAATTAATAATTATTTTTTGAGTTAGTTAACTTAATATATATTATTGATCATTTCTTTAATCTTTTTATCTCCCAAAATTACTAAAATACTCATAACAGTTACATCTTGATTTGGTTTAAGAATATTTTATTATTTGACGATATCAACATCTAATCTAGAATTTTATTATAAATAAAAAGCTTTTACTAACATTCGAACATTCCATCTATTTTCTCAAACTCTCTCACTCCATTCCTTTTGCCATTTGCATATGGAAGAGAGTGTCGATGCAAAGAACCCTCCCATAGAGGAGGAGCCTATAGGCACAATCCAGCTACTCTCCCTCTCCAGGGATAATCTATTATAATGTTTAATAATAAAAACAATTTGCTTTTCATTGTGTTCATGCTTACTACATTCCTTTTTCCATTTGCATATGGAAGAGGGTGTCGATGCAAAGAACCCTCCCATACAGGAGACTCTCCCTCTCCAGGTATAATCTATTATAATGTTTAATAATAAAAACAATTTGCTTTTCATGGTGTTCATGGTTGTAATATAGAATATTTATTTATTATTATTTATTATTTTATATTTGTTTGTAGTGTTTTCTAACTATTTTTTTTCAAATTTGCAAGGTTGTATTCACTTTTTATGTTGTTAGGCTATCTAGGTTACCAATAGCAACCGGGAATTTTGACATGCTCATAATTTCACACACACTTGCTCATAATTTCACAATTAACATTTGTAATTAAGTTAAGTTTAGCACATGAAAACTCAATCATCATGAATATTGTTAGATAGAAATAAAGCTAAGGAAGAAATATATCACTGTTGGAACTTGGATGAGCTCCAAATTTATATGAAATCTTTTTATTATAGCTTATAGAGAATCAAATACCACCTAGGCCTTATACTTGACCTAAAAATCTCCCACAAACATGACTAAGAGTCAAATAAAATGGAACCTTTAAACTTATCCTAACATTATATTGCAATAGCCAAATAAAGTGGAATGTTTAAACTTATCCTAATCCTATATTACATTGTTGTTGGTTTAGTTTTTCGTTTTGATTTTCTTATTTTAAATTTATCAAAAATGATTATAAAACATTTGGATTCTCAACCAAATACGTAGAGTTAAAAATTTAAAATTTATCATTGATATAATGTGTAAGATACTAAACCAAAACAAACTAAAATCATCAAACTAATTTATTTATTTATTTATTTCTTTGGAAAAATTTGGGTAGATCAATTCTGGAGGGAATCTTTTAAAGCCCATCGTCCAAACTAGTAAAGCTTACCTCAAAGGCATCGAAGAGAATTGACCATATGACCTCTCAATCGGTGAGATCTTAACAACGAAATTAAACAATAGAGACCCAATAAAAATAATCATTAAATAATATAAAACTAAAACTAAATAATATAATATAAATATATAAATATATAATTAATATATATATAATATAATTAAAAAAATTAAAAAATTATAAAAAATTATTTAAAAAAATAAAATCAATTAACAAATTAAAAAACATAGAAACCGAAGCCCAAAAATATTCCTTCTCTCATTGGAACAACATATATGTGTTGTAACTTTATTTATAATATTCCTTCTCTCATTACAGCAACATATATATAGTTGTTTATTGAGGAGACTTCATGCCATTTCAGTGGATATAAATGTCCAAGCTTACTCGAAAACGTATTTTATTTTTCGAAGTTGTAAATATATTGTAACATATTCTTGTTTAACACATTTCCTTAATGCAATTGGATTAGGAATATATAATATATATATATAGAGGTTGGTTTTATAGATGAAATATAATATATTAGTTGATGTTATTTATATATATCTATATATATATAGCATTTGAATTTTAAATTTTTTAATTAGGAAGTGGATTAAATTGTAAATAATAAATATTATTAATTTATATAGTCAATTCACACTATTTTATATATATATTATTTTATATATGTGTGAGGAAAACATATTATTTAAAAATTTTGAAAAATACAATTAATTAAAAAAATTTGAAAAATGTTATCCATTTAAATTTTATTAATAAAGTTTTAGATTTATATTATTTTAATTAAAGATATGAATAATATTTATATTTAATGATTAAATTTTGGAAGTGTCTATGGGATCTTTTTTACATTGTAGAGATTTTTTATTATTTGTCTTTAGAATTTAAGGAAATTGTTTATTAAATTTTAGTCTTCAGCTCTTGAGAATCTTTGTCAAGCTAGGTAACTTGGATTGATCTTACAACTTGGATTGATCTTGGTCTCTACTATTTGTCTCACTCTTGGAATCTCAAGGTCACATAGAAGGTTAGGTGCTCTCATATTACATATTACATAGTTACTGTGATGTCATAGTAGTGAGCGCATATAATAAGAAGACTCCATGGCACATATATGAGGAGCTTTATGAAGTAGAATGGGACATCATAGGTCACCATGGGTTTTTTTAGACAAAGACATCAAAGTAGAGGTGGCCTCCTGGATATCAAACACAAGTCATACCACGGGGAGAACAACTAATACATGCACATAGTTTAACTATAATTGCAGATAAAGATAATTGTTCTTTTTTTTTGTTGAAGCAAGAGCCAGACCTTCTATTTCATTAATTAGTAAATAAAATACATAAAATGCAACGTTCCTCAATAATCTGTGGACCAAGGAGAAAACCCAACACTAACTGTCATCGGGCCAAAGGCAAAAGCCCCGACCCCTACAACCAAACGTCAAAACTCTCAAAATAAATACACTACGGAAACAGGTAAACAAGAATCTAGAGTCGGACCCGAAGAAGAACAAATGTGCCAATTTATAAAGATTTCATGTCCACATAACTCACAAACCCGCGGATCTATAGAACGTATAGAAAAGATGCTTCCCACCAAGAACATTTTGCATCCTACCAAGAATACAAAACAATGACTCCTCCCACCTTTTCCTGACTTGCATCTTTAATCTCAACCGTCAAACCTCCTCGCTTGATCCCACGGCTATGTTCGATATCGCGGTGCTTAGAAGCACAACGTTTACCCAAATGGACCCACCAAGATGCACGATCAATCCCAACCGTAGATCCATCTTGCTTGATCCGACGGTTGACGACCATATCGCACCGGTCTACATCACCAAAGAATAGCACACGATGAGGGCGGTATTCCATCCTACCCCACTGCCATGTGGAGCTCACTGAATGGAATCGCTCCCAAATTGGGAAAACCATTTCTCGCTTGCAAGGGCTGCGATCACCGAGAAACTGCCTTGGACACGGTATTGTGAACAAGGAAGAAAAACCCAGGGTTTCGAGGCCACCGAGAGTTCCCAGTATCCAGCCTCACGCAACATCTACTCTACTTAAACTAATGTGAGATGAAGCTTCTGCCATCCTACCTGTCATCCAAGAAACAGAATCATCTAGGCTGCTACCTATAGGAGCCACTATGAAGGTACTAACCCAGGTTGTGAAGACTTACCATTGCTTGCAACCCGCTAAAGACCCAATTGTGAACAATCTGCTAATCATAAATCTTCTGAGTCATATGAACCCCGCCTCCATGGCTCTGTTCTAAAACACCATCCTATCTTCAGCTGCTTGGTCATGATAATTCGCCTTTAATCTGTTCTGAGGTAGTTCTTGCCAATTCATTGCAACCCTATTTTCTATACATATCACTCCTTGATTGGCTAGAAGATCAGCCAATTTATTGGCCTTTCTTCACACATGTTTAAAATTAATTGTTTGAAGGCATTGTAAGTGAGTCTATATTCATTGAAAGACCTGAATCAGCCTCTAGTTTCTCGAGGCTTTTTCCGTCTTCGTACCCTAGTTGATTCTCTTGACCGAGTTAATGATTAACTCAGAATCAGCTTCAACAATCACATTTTGGTGGTTATCCTGAACCAGGAAATCTAAACATTGCTCCATAGCTATTAATTCCTCCATTTGTTGGTGGCTCTTCCTAAATGGAAATAGAAGATGAAAAGAACACTTCTGTTTTCATCCCTTAACACCTCTCTATGACCAACCATGCCTGGGTTTCCTTTTGAAGCACCATCAATGTTGTATTTCAAAAAACCCTTAGGGGGAGGATGCAAGAAATCTAGCTCACAATCCAGAATTAAAACCTTCCTATCCAGGCCCTGAGGAATAAGTCCTTGCAATCCAAGCTGACTGAAAATTCTCAATTCTGATGCAGAAGGTGGATTCTTAGGGAGATTTCTAACTATAGTTCCAACCATCTCCTTAAGTTGTTTTAAGATCAGTTCATAAAGGCAATGGGATGGCTTCTTTTCATTATTGAAGATTCTATTGTTCCTTTCTTTCTAGACATTCCAAATAATGAAGCTTGGTGTAAGAGCCCAAGCTGAGCCAAGAACTTCATAATATGAAAAGTTTCTTCTCTAGTTGTTTAGGGTGTTGATAATACTCCCTTTGTCCCTATCAGTCTATTAGTAAATGGTGGCAAACAAATCCCACAACTTGGAGGTAAAAATGCAATTGTTGAGAAGGTGCTCCATAGTTTCCTCTTGTGCTCCATAGAGCTGGCATGTAGAAGGCCCCAAGACACCCCTCCTCCGAATTTCATCCCAAGTCAAAATTTTCCTATGCTGAACCAGCCACATGAAGAGTTTAATTTTCATCCAACCTTGATGCCTCCATAGGTTTTTCGAAATCCTATCTGGAGCATGAATCCAAATCAAGGAGTATGAGTTTTGCTTCCTTAAGATTAAAGGCACCCTCATTGTTGTTTCCCCATCTCAGTTGGTCATTCCCCTTTGATACTAAAATCTTCCTTTGTTCTAATGCTTTCATTAGTGTCTCAGCTTTAGCTTTCAAGGGGTTGTCATCCCTGAAATCAAAGTTCCTCTAGGTTCTCCATTTTCCTATACTTTTGGTTTGGTCCCAAAAATCTTTAACCTTAGATAGCCCTTTAGTATCTACCTCTGCCTTGAGGTCTCCCAAGTCCTCTTTTAATAGAATAGGTTCTTGTTGTCATCTATCCTCCCAAAATAAAGCTAAGTCTCCCTCTCTAATTTCCCAGAAGCTGTATCTTTGAACTAAGCCCCTGTTTTCCCAGGCTTTATTCTAAATGTGTGATCCCTTTATATTTTCATCCATCCTTACGTGATCATTATTTTTCCATAAGCTGGCACATTTTTCTTTCCAAATAATAGCCCACTGAGCCTATGTTTCTTTTACCCAGCGCCACCATAATTTTTCCCCTAAAACCTTGCTTAGAAACTTAGGATCATCCAGTCCAAGAGCCCCATGGTTTTTAGGTTTGCAGATTTTTTCCCATGCTACCAAGTCCCATTTCTTCCTTTCATCCCCCTTGCCCCAAAGAATTTCTCTTTGTATGGCTCTGAATTGTTGCAGGACTCCTTTAGGTGTTGGGAGAGATGATAGCGTGAAGACTGGGATTGACTATAGAACAACCTTTGTAAGCACCAACCTACCAGTGATGTTTAAGGATCTCGTAGTCCATTTCCTGATTTTATCTCGCAACTTATTAATCAACGGCTCCCAGATGCTTTTATGTAATGGTTTAGCAGTTAGAGGAACTCCCAAATATTTTGAGGGGAGATTTTCCTTTTGAAAGCCCAGAATTCTAGAGATGTTCCTCTAAATAGAAATATTAGTATTAAAGAAAAAAATCTTAGATTTGGAGAGATTAACTTCCATACCTGAAGCCATGGAAAAGTCACTTAGGATTTGTTTATACGCTAGAGCTTCTTTGACTATGGGGACTCCCTGCAGCATGGTATCATCAACAAATTTTTTATGAGTCAAGGTTTGTCCATTATCAGAAAGTTGGAGACCTTTGATCTTACCAACTTCTTTTGCATGCTTGATGGACCGACCCAGTCCTTCCATCTTGAGGATGAAGAGAAAGGGAGAGAGTTGGTCACCCTGCTTGAGGCCTCTACAAGGAATAAAAGTCTCCGAGGGAGAACCATTAAACAGAATTGAAAAGGTGGAAGAAATGACCAGGGCCATGACCCATCTCACCCAGTTGTGATCAAACCCAAAAGCAATAAGAACTTTCCTGATATAGGTCCAATTAAGCTTATCATAAGCTTTGGCTATGTCTAATTGCATGATCATTCCGGCCTTCCTATTGCTACTCAGAGAGTGCACCACCTCATTTCCTTGAATGATGTTATTAAGGATTTTCCTTCCTTCCTCTATCCAAATTGTTCCACATAAACTAGGGTAGGAAGGAGAGGTTTGAGTCTATTGGCCACAACTTTTGATATTATCTTGTAAACCACATTGCACAAAGCTATTGGTCTAAACCTGTCAGGTGTTTGAGCCAACTCCTGATTAGGGATCAAGGCTATGAAGGAGGTATTCAACACCTTCAAAATAGTTCTGTTCATCCTGGAATCTTCTACTGCATTCAGAATATCTTGTTTGACAATATTCCAACAAGCTTTAAAGAAATATACATTGAAACCATCAGGGCCTGGCACCTTACCATTCTGCATCTCTTTGAGGACCTCATTAACCTCATCTTCAGTGACTAGCCTGTTAAGGTTGAAATTATCCTCTCTAAACACCAGTCTAGGAATATGTCTAGTGAAGTCCCTGATGTAGTGTTCTCTATCATAACATGTTTCCTTTGCTATACCTGGAAAGTGATGAACTATTACAGCTTCTATTTCTTCATGAGAACTGAGAAGATTACCTCCCTCGTCCTTGATTGAAGAAATCCTGTTATGAGCTCTATTCGCCATAGTGGATTTGTGGAAAAATCTAGTATTACGTTCTCCTTCTTTTAGCCATTGAATTCTAGATTTTTGTCTCCAAAATATTTCCGCTTGTTTACATAAATTCTCCCAGTCATGATGGTATTTGGTGACTTGATCACTTCTGACTTTATCAAAGCCATTTGTGATAAGGGCTTGGTTGAGTTCCTGCAATTTACCTTCAACATATTTTTTCTCCTCAAAAATATTTCCATATTCATTCTTGTTCCAACCTTTGAGCCTGAGCTTGACGTGTTTTAGTCTTTTTTGAAGAAGGAACATTCTTGAGCCCTGAATGTTCAAATCCTTAGACCACCATTTGGAAATATTGCTGATGAAGTCAGGGTGAGAAAGCCAGATATTCTCAAATTGAAAAGATATGTTCCTAGGGGTACCAATGCCCTAAACCTCCAGTTGAACAGGCCAGTGATCTGAGCCTCCAAAGGGTAGAACTTTTGCTACCATTTCCTTGTCATTTAGCATAAGGTCCTCTAAGATTATGAATCTGTCTAATTTTGAGGCCACCTGAGACTCTCCTCCTCTTTTATTGTTCCAAGTAAAGATACCATTACTCGTTACAATGTCCACTAGCTTCATATTATCTATAAAAGTTTGAAATGCCAAAGAGTCTTTACTTAGAACTCTCGTTCCCCCTTTTTTCTCCGAAAGTGATTTGATCATGTTGAAATCACCCCCCAAGATCCATGGTATGCCTGTATGTCTGTCTCTAAGATCCTCCAGAGAATCTAGAAACTTGAGTTTGCCATCCACTCTTTGGGGACCATACACATTCGTGACCAAATAGGTTTCCTTATCTCCCACAGGCTGCATGACCACTAATAAATAGTCCCTAGATGCCTCACATCTATAATGCCAATTTTTCGGGGGTTCCAAAGAGTGAGTATGGTTCCTGCTGTATTGTCTGCTTTGACTTCCAGAAACTCAAATCAATTGAGCCATTTGCTATGAATCTCTTTTATTTTTTGAATGGAACATTTAGTTTCCTGGATGAAGATCACATCCAGTGCTGCTTGTTTCATTCTATGACTAATTAGTCTTTGTTTTCTTTTACTGCCTAGACCTCTAATATTCCAAGAAGTGAACGTCATTATTAAAGATTTGTAAAGGAGTAGCTAGTTAGGTCTTTCATCTTACCTGAATCTATCATTAGCTTTCCACATTCCATCAATAGCTTGTTATGCTTTTTCCTGCCTCTTTTCTTTCCTGGATTTTTGGGTGCTAATCCTCGTGTGGTTTTCAAAGCTTTCACCCCTTCGGTGCCCTACCTTTCCCTTTCCTTGCTTCTTTGCTTCTCCAACCCTTTATTCTGATTTTTCCATATGAACAACTGTTGAACTCTATTGAACTCCTCTGGAGGTAACGAGTATAACCCCTCCCTATTTCCTTGTTTCAAGAATCCCTCCAGATCTAAGTTCTCTTTGTCAAGAATCTCCTGTAGTTCTTGGTTGTCTATTTCCATCTCACTATGGGTCATTTCCTGGTCCATCTCTAGTTCTATATCACTCATCATAGTTTCTTTCTGTTTACTAATATCTTGTGTTTGTTCACTATCTACTGCGTTATTTTCTTCCATAGGACTTCCTCCCTTTGCCTGATCTTCTTTTGTGATCTCTTCTTCCTCTTCTAGGACTTGGAACCTATTCTGACTGGCTTGTCGCCCTTCTGTTTTATGTAGCTTCGCCCCCCTTTTTCCTCCTTTTCCTTATGTACCACTTTTTGAAAGCTTTCAGTCCCTTTCATGGTGTTATCTTTATTCATGTTTTCTATTTTACTAAGAGGGCAGTCTCTAAATAGCTACCCATGTTCATGGAATTTGCGACATCTAAAAGGAATATGTTCATAATCCACTGTTTGTACCCATTCTTCATCAGATACTTCCAAGATTACCTCATCCAGTAGAGCTCCAGAGAGGTCCATCTCCACACATATTCTAGCAAAGGAAGTATATTTTCCCCTTCTAGTGGCCTCAGAAGCTTTGACAACATGCTCTAACTTATTTCCTATGGTAGTTAAGGATTTTGTTTGCCAGTAATCAAGAGGTATAGAGTAGAGCCTAACCCAAATCGAGACCTAGGTGAAACTCTCATGCTCTAGGACAAAATTCATAATCCATGGTCGCATATAAAGGCCTGCTATTGCATAAAAGTAGGGCCCTCCTTCAAACACTCTGTCCTTATCTTCAATATTTGCAAAGACCACAGTAAAGAATCCCTTTGACCCAAGATGTAGGTCCATGCTTCCTTTAGGTTTCCAGTGGTATTTAATCCATGTTTTTAAATATTTTTCAGTGGGCCATAAGCCCATGAATTTACAAATGATTGCATATGTCTGCATATGGTCCCTGTGCGCTTGCAGAGCAGGATCATTTAAAACTACTATGGGTGTGATGGCGGCTTTGGGTATACATGGTCCCTTTTGTGCTTTGTATTTTGTTCCCTTTTCCTTGTCTTCTTCCTCATTTTCTATAGTGCTATTATTCTCCCTTGATTTAGTGCCATCTTGCTCCTCTTCATTGTTCCTTTTTCCTCCTTCTAAAAGACCTCGATCATGATCTATTGGTTTTTTTACCTTTGCTAGCCACAACTTGCTTGTAGGAGGGAGTGGAGCTCCCTCCTTTGCGTCCTTCCATGGAGAACAACCTTAGTTAAAGCCTGTTACCCTAGCTGATCGGCTGCACCTGTTACCCTATTTGTTCCTTCACCGAGTCACAGTGCCATCATGTGACACAACCAATTGTCATTAGGATGGAAAACTGGATATTGATGGCACAATTCACATAAAGATAACCGTTCTTATCTTGATGGCATATTTTAATAATATTGAGTGAGGTCAAAAAAATAACCTCACCCTTGTCCATTATATTTTGGAATATTCTTGAAATCTACATTCAAGTTAATTTTAACTCGTGAAGACTCAATCAATAAGGTAACAAAAAAGAAGGTAAGAAAGAAATCTTATTAATATTAAATGAACTCCAAATTTATATGAATTCTATGGATTATAGCTTGTAGAGAATCAAATACTACATAGACTTCACACTTGACCTAATAGACTTCACACTTGACCTAATAAGTTCCTATAAGTCTACTGTTACATTTCTATTGGTTTAAATTTTACTTTCAATTTTCTCATTTTTAATTTACCTAAAAACAAATTTTAGATAAAAAGTTTTTAAATTTTAAACTTACAATTTAATTACCAAACACATATAATTACAAATTTAAAATTATCATCAACCTAATTTACTAAATAACCAACCAAAATATAAAACTATTAAACTATAATTAAATATTTTTAATGTAAACTAAAAAATTACTATAAATTTTCTTACTGTAATATTTTTAATAAAATTCTATTTCAAAAATTTTAAAAATTAATAAAAATAAACAAAATAAATAATACTACCACTTTATTTAAAACATTCTTCCTCTCATTATGCCATAGGAGTAGGTATATATATCCAAGCTTATTAAACAATGCATTTTTTTAAGTTCTAAATATATTCTAATATATCTATTAAAGTGACTTAATGGAATTAGAATAGGAATATATTTTCAAATTTATTAATTAATGTGTTTAATTTGATTTATTTTTGCTAAATTGGATTGGTTTTGAAATGAATACACATTTAATTTTTTATTTAAAAAATTACTACAGAGAGTATTTATCTTATTAAAATTATTTGGGGATTGCACCTAATAGCTTTAACATGGTTAGATTTTTTTTCGCAAAGTTTAAAACAAGTGAATTTTCCATCGCAATATCTTAACAATATACCCACCTCATCACCATTTATTGATGATGATGATGATGATGGTTAACGTCCACTGAGACCAAACATTGGTCTATTGGACCTAAAGAAGCAAATTATTTATTTTGATTTAGGATTTTATTCCTATGCTCAAGCTCACTATAATTTTGAAATTGTAAAAGGCTAGGAAGGTCAGTATTGCAACAAAGATTGTGAAACTGAGATCTAATGTGGTTGCATACGGGGCACTCTAAGAGGAAGTGGTTTTCATCCTCGATGTTCCTATTCTCACATATATGCTAGATCCTTTCCATCCATGGCGTTTTAGGAACTTCCCAACGACTTGTTTCACTATGGAGCTCATGAGAATTCGTTTTAATCTTTGCTATATTAATTTTCTTCTTTGAGCTAGTTAAAATAGAGAGATACTTTTGATCTTCTAGGGTGGGGTTGATGACCTTCTTATAATAACTTAATTTTCTTTTAGCCGCTAAATCTTTCTCACACCACATTTTTTCTTTGAACTTAGAAGTAACAATATCTTTAATGTTATTTATGTTTTGTAATGCATCATTCTCGTTGATCTCCCAATAGTTTAACCAGGCCCTTGTGTCTTTATGCCACCCCCGATTGAGCCTTAGGTGGTTTTGGCTGGAATTTAAAGCTAGCTTAGGAAGTCTATGATCGCCTATGTTATTGACTTTGTGCTTGTACAACAGAAACCTAATCATAGCTAGGCTCTCAATAGGGGAAAGACCTCCTTCTATAAGGAGAATAGGATAGGGTGTATTACTTTTAATTTTTAGGTTATAAGTTATAAAACGCTTCTAGATTTGCTCAATATTTCTCCATGATTCTCTGGATATGCTGCAACCCCAAACCTCATAGCCATATAAGATAACAGGAGTGACTAAAGTTTCAAAGAGGAACTTCTTTTTATCCCACCTTATGAGGTATGTTGTTTTACAATTATTTTCAAGACCAAAATAAGCTTTCCACCCCCCATTAATCCTTTTCTCAATGCTATGGTTCCAGTTGAGCTTGTGATCAATTCCTAGGTACTTGTAAGAATACACTTCCTCCAAGTTATTATTATCATACATAAAATTAGCGTAAGTTTCCTTGGATTTGATAATCATAACTTTTGTTTTGTCAATGTCAACAGTCATACCCATGGTAGATCGGAAATCCTTAAGAAGCCTGAGTTGCTTATCAAGATCAAATGGGCGCCTTGCCAAAAGAACAATATCATCAGCATAGAGAAGAAGGATGATGACTATCCCAGCTAAGATCGTGCCATCACATCCTGCTTCCTCTACATAACCTTCGAGCTTATCGATGTAAATGCCAAATAAGGTAGGGGAGAGGGGGCAACCTTGTTTAACTCCGATGTTACACTTAATATCTTTTTACCGCCCCTCATTTCTCTTTAGCTTGGCAATTACATTCTTGTATAACCTTATAGCGACAGTTCTCAACTCGAGAGGAACCTTTAGCTCTTCTAATCTATTCCAAAGGTTGTATCTAGGAACTGTATCGAAAGCCTTTCTAAAGTCCACAAAGCAACAAAATAAACTGGATTTATCATTATGACATTCCTCTGCAATGATCCTAAGCGTAATGAGGTGGTTTGTTGTTGAGTGATGCCTTCTGAAACTTGCTTGGCCTTTAGCTCGCTTACCTTCACTTTCAAACCATATGCTTAACTTCTTTTCCAAAATAATACCATATAACTTGGCTAAGAGAGGGCTGATCATAATTGTCAAATAATTAGAGGGGTCATTTGTATCCCCACTTTTAAAAATAGGGATAATGAGGCTCTCAGTCCAAGGTTTAGGGAACCCTTGCTTGACTGCTTGATTGAAACACTTGTGGATGTGGGGGATGAGCACAGGACCTCCAATTTTTAAGATTTCCGCCTGGTAACCTTCAATGTCCTTAGCTTTCCCATTAGCGAGGCAATTAACCCAAAACTTTATGTCTTCTAAAGAGAAAACTTCTTTTGTTGTGAGCAGGGTTTCCAGATTATCCATGACATTAGGAGATTCATAAATCTTTTTAAGATAGGAATTCCAATCGTGAAGAGCAATTTTATTATTATCTTTAGTTTTCTTAGTCAGAATCTGCCTCCAAAATTTCTTAGGAGCTGCCTTAGAGAGGTGTAAGAGATTCTCCTGTCTTTGATGAATGTACTGCCTCTTTTTCCTTTTAGTTAGGGCTTTGTATATTTTATCTTGTCCATCTTAAGAAATTCATCAACAGCTTCCTTAATTTCTCTCCTCGCACTTTTACAATCTTTGTCATACCATGGATTGGTTTTTCTATTTCTTTTATTATTTGAAACTTCAATTGAGAACTGTTAATAGAATATGAGAGGGTTGTAGTAAAATTATGATAGAGGTCTTCTATGTTGTCTATACTAGATAAAGGAAGCAAACTAGTTTTTAATTCATTTAGAAAGAGATCATTTTTATTTCTACCAAATATTAAGTTCTTTTGGCTGTAAGTATTATTTTCTGTGGGAACTCTATGCATCACAAAATTGAGAGTTATAAGTAAAGGCCTATGATCAGAGTCAGGTTCGTGGTCATTTAAGATGTCAAAATTTATTATTTCGTTGTATAATGGGAGATCGAAAATAACGTAATCTACCACGCTGCTACCAAGTCCATGGATGCAGGTCATCTTGCTGGAATTGGGCCACTTCTTTAGACCGTTGCAAATTATGAGATCCTGAGCACTACAGAGCTTGACTAGCTCCAAACCAAAGAAATTTTCCCCGAGGTCTTCAGAGCTCCTTTTGTACCTACTAGCTAGAGTAGGGTCTTTGTCTAACCAAAGAGGATTAGGGTTGGAATGGTTGCTTAGAATAATAGCTTGGTTGTTTGAAGTTCGAGCATTAAAGTCACCTATTAAAAGGATATTACCGTCATTCCTTAGGCTAGAAATATCATTCTCTAAACCATTGTAAGGGTTAGTTTTATCTAGATTCGTCTTCTTATAGAAGTTAGAATTGATGGGGGGAAAATAACATATTTCTATGTAGGACTTTTCATTATTAATGTCTCTGATCTCTATCCAACTATATTGGTTGTGAGGGTCATTTTTATAAATCCTAACATGGGGGGAGATGTTCTTCTTAATGTAACAAGCTATTCCCCCAATGCCTCTACGGGAGGATCGCTTGTTCCAAGTAGACCATAGCGTAAAGCCATCTATGTTAGGGACCTTAGATTCTTCGTGCTCCCAAGTTTCAACAAGCAAAATAATATCAACATCATTTGAAATCCAACTTAGCTTGGGGCCTTTGTTCCATGGGAAGCCCCGACAGTTCTAAGAAAGGATCTGGAGCATGCTTAATTGCTATTGATTACTATCTTTTTGGTTTCTATCTCAAATAAAGGCTTTTCTATTTCTGATTATTGCCCATTTTCCTTCTTTTCTAGCTTCTTTTACCTTTTGAACCTCCTTTCTTAATTCTGCTTGATCTTCTGGAATGATATCTTCATTTATGAATATTCCCATTCCTTTTAGACTTAAGGTTTTACTAAGTATGTCGTACTTATGATCAGTGGAGCTCACCTTTATGCGGATTAGTCTTCCTTTATTCTCAGTTAATTTCCCAAACCTTGTCGCTTCTGTGAGACACACTATTTCAATTTGTAATCTATTGTGTAATTATGTCTGGGCTAAGGCTAAAGTATCATCATCTACTTCCTCTTTTAAACTGAATATTATAAGGTTCAAGGCCCTTTTGTTACGTTCATGGTCTAATTCTATTAATTTTTTCATTTCATCTTTAATTGGTTTGATATCTAACTTATCTACCACATTATTTAGGGTGAGGCGGCTATTAACTTTTTCTTCTAGTTCTTTAATCATGTCTTTCATTTTAAGACTCTCTAAAGTATCAGCATCTCTTTCCTTGGATGGTTGGTTAGTATCTTGGTTTGGTTTTTCTATAATCTGCAATCTAGTCTCCATTGCCTCCATTTTGTTCTCCAGAAGTTCTATTTTATTTTCTATTTGTTTTTGGATCATGTCTTCAAGAGATGCAAATTTACTTTCCAGCATGGCTTCTAACTCTTTTTGTAGCTTGGCTTCTCTTTCTTCTCTACGTTTCTCTAAAGACTCTATATACTCATAAAGGCCTTGTAAAGTAACTGTGCTAGGTCTGCCCTTGGTAATCTTTGGTAACTGTGGTGAAATATTCATACTTGAAATTCAGGGAAAATTTTAAGAACCCCCCCTAAATTTATAAGTATAATAAATGGGCGTATCTCCATGGTATATAGGAAAAGTGGAAGGCGATTTTA
Source organism: Pinus taeda (assembly GCA_000404065.3). Lineage (NCBI taxonomy): Eukaryota > Viridiplantae > Streptophyta > Pinopsida > Pinales > Pinaceae > Pinus > Pinus taeda. The sequence continues at coordinate 146,636 of APFE030844838.1, forward strand.
TCAAT
>APFE030844838.1:149092-159528 GCA_000404065.3 Pinus taeda
TGATGATGATGATGATGATGATGATGATGATGATGATGATGATGATGATGATGATGATGATGATGATGATATTCTGGTTTATTAAAGAGATTTAATGCAATTGGAATAGGAATATATATTAATCATTTTATTAATTAATATATATTTGTTAAGTTATATATATAAAAGCTAGATTATAAAATCAATAATATATTATATTATATCTATATAACATGATGATGATGATGATGATGATGATGATGATGATGATGATGATGATGATGATGATGATGATGATGATGATGATGATGACAACGATGACGACGACGATGATGATCCATAATTATTTTTTTCTTAATTACGTATTTAAATTAGCCATAAATTATGTTTTATCCATAATTAATATTGATAAAACACAATATATGGTTGATTTATGACGACGACGACGATGACGATGATGATCCATAATTATTTTTTTCTTAATTACGTATTTAAATTAGCCATAAATTATGTTTTATCCATAATTAATATTGATAAAACACAATATATGGTTGATTTATAATCTAGTTTTAATCTTTAATTAAGAAGTAGAGTAAATTGCAAATAAATTTTTTTTTTAACAATTTATATGGTTAACTCACATTATATATATATATATATATATATATATATATATATATATATATATATATATATATATATATATATATAATTTTAATCAAAGCTAGATATTTTTATTTTAAAAATAAAAAATAAGGTATTTGTTGAATTTTTTTCCTTCCAAATTTATATAGAGAGAAATAATTTTATTAATTAATATTTGGAGTAAATTATTGCAATTAAAGGAAATTATTTAAAAAAAGTTTTAGGTTATGTGAGTTTTGAGGTGAGTAGGCATCTAAACCATCAAAATAGTAACAACAAATTACATGCATCTAAACCATCAAAATCTCATGGGATGGCATTTGTCATATACCTAGAAAAGAATTTTTTTTTTACATTATGTAAATGCATTATTTTTACATAACCCAATACTGTTTTATTTCACATCCTATCAATGTATGCATAATCCCATATATTTATGAAGTTTGTAACTCAGCATTAAATTAGGCAGGCTCTGATGACAGTGCAAATCGATCTACGTCGTTGTTTGGTATGGAAACTCGGGTTATAGATCTCTAACTGTCGGCTAGCCGCTTTGATTTTTGTTAAATCGAAATGTTTATTAAATATCTGCGCTACCCACTGTACGTGGCATGTACAGACTTGATCTGCCCGACTACTACCTTAAGATTCCTTTGGGAATTGACAATGTTGGATTTTGCTTGGCGATCCAACGGTTGTAGATGGCTCAATCTTTGCTCACATTACTTGGTCTCAATTTGGAAACTCATTCTTCTGCCATTTCTCTTGGTCCTCTGCTCGGTTGTTGCTTTCGTTCAAGGTCTTTGCTCCTCGCTTCGAACTAGGTTTCTATGGTGATGGTGAAGGGCGCTCAAAATGCCACACCCTTGTCTTCGCCCTCTGAATCTATTCACGGGTAAGTCTTTAGCTGTGTAGATTGTTTATGCTCATTTCCCTTACACAACAATTGGTTTAATTCTGCCCTCATGCATTCAAAGTTTTTTTTTTTCCTGAGACTACTTCGATTATCTAACCTATTTTCTGTGGTCTCATGCGGGATCCTCTCCACTCGGTTTTTGAGCTTGGTTCCGGATGGGAATGAAGTCCTCCAGAAGTGGGATTGACTCCAAATTCTACCGGGTATGAGGGTTCCGCCCTAGTTTTGGTCATTAAGTTATGGCTCTATTAATTTCTCTTGCAAAAGGGATCTTATACCTGGTATTTGCCATTGTTTATGTAACATAGAGTTCTAGTTTTTAGCTCGACAGATGAGAATCTGTTACTCATGTATTATATATTTTCTTTTTCAAGTAAAGGATTTTAACTTCGAAGGTTTTTACCTCTAAATTCCTATGAGCCATGCTGGCTAATTTGTAAATATATTAAGCTGTCCTACAGCATGTCCCATCTCCTTTGGTTTATTTTTCATTAAAAGTGTTGGAAGTCATATGCAAATGTAATCTAGTTTATTGGGTTAGTTTTAGTAAATCTTGCGCATCTAAAAGGTCTCCTTCCTGAGTTATAATTACTATAAGTTTTTGTGTTGTTCCCAAATGTGACTATCATGTACTTTGTTCATATCCTACAGCTCTTCAGCTTTGCTATTCTGCATAGTTCCATGTGGTGCCAATATATATATATATATATATATAATATATATATATAATATATATATATATATAATATAATATATATATATATATATATATATATATAATCGTTCCTCGTCTGTTATTTCTTGGCTCTTTAGTTTGTTATTGTATTGAAATCATATGCATTGTTTTAAATAATTATTGTCTTTCAACTTGTTCATTCATTACATTCTTCTAGCTATGCATTTCAGTGGCGGTGGTGTTTACCATTTTTTGTTTGATTTAGTCAATCAATTCAGCAGTAAAGCCACTGTTAATTCTTGTTTGTAACTCCAACTGGACAGTATAGTCATTCAGCGAATGCTTGTCCAGTGATTAACCAATTAATCTCTGATGGGGGTTTGAACAATGACACACTAATTTGGGGTTTTGAGTTTTTAGAAGGGATTCAGGAAGCCCTTTCACCTGGAGGACCAAATCGACCATCAATATGAGTCTTCCTTCTATAATTTAGATGTAATTCATTTTATGTTGTGGCGAGAATTTAAATTGAGACCAAGAACCCTACACCCAAGGTTCTGGTGCACAATGTGTATGTGTCTGTAATTCATCTCTCGTAGAAAGCAAGTTTAGCTAACTATTGTCTGTTCACTACTATTGTTCTTTTCTTTTAAGGAATTCGGAATAGGACCAAAACTTGTTAGCTCTGGATTTTCATTCCAGAATCATTCTCGTTGGAGTTGGTTTGTTGCCATACTGATGCATTTCATCCCATGCCAGGACATTAGGCGAATTAAGCTTACGAAAGTCTCATTAATTAAGTCTTTTATTTCTTGTAAACCTTTTCTACATCACTACCCCAACAAGATCCCATTTTTCTTTCCAGGAAATGGTTTGTCTTTGGTTGCCTGCTCTTTTCCTTCCGTGTTGCACAATTCCACACTTCCTCAACAGTGCTCTGATAAAAGAGTGAATATATATATATATATATATTATTCCATTAACTGTACATTTTTGGTTTTAAGATGACCCTTACAATATTCCTTTTTTACAGAAAATAACATGGCCACCAAGTAAGAGTCACTTCCACAGTTGGCTCAGGTTTTAGATAATATATATCATAACAGTGCAAACATTTAATATAGATTACTTCATTAATGCTTTTAAATAATTTCTAAGCAGTTCAACCCACTTACCTGTGCCACTGTAACTTGTGAACACTTGAGAAGCCAAGATTACCTCTATTCATCTACTTCCAGTCTACCACCCGTCGTTGAGATTCGTCTTTTGGGACCAGAATCTCCCCCCTAGCTCTCTTGTAGGACCACTGTCCGCAGCAAGACACTTGCACTTAGTGCTTGGCTATCTGGTCATCACCAGACTTAGCCATTTTTCCTTTATTTCCTCTTTTCTGCCAGTCCCAACAGCATAGACTTTCCCCCCTTTCCCTCTTTTCCTTCGGAAGCCCTTCCAGTTGGGGAAAGCAGTTAGGGTTGGAATCACAACAACTACCTTTGCCTCCAACTTCCGCCTTGAGAAGTTGCGAGCTCTTAAAGAAACATTTTTTTATTTTTTTAAAAGAAATATTATTAAATTCAAACATATAATAATATCAAATTCAGTTTGTCATTTACCATAGTAAGGTTAAATATTTACATTTATTCTGAGGCATTACATCTCCCCCTCATGAAATTAGACATCGTCCCGATGTCTTTCGATCGTGAACAGCCCTGGGTAAGCTTTTTTCATGAGCTCTTCATCTTCCCAGGTAGCCTCATTAGGCCCAAAGTGCTACCACTGCACCTTAACTTGGGTAATAGCTCACTTCCGCAGCATTATCTCTCTCGAGTCGAGGATTTTCAGCGGCTCGACCAAGATTTCTCCTACCGATTCAACCTAAAACATGCAACATTTTTCAATCAGTTTTTTTTAAAGAAACTCATTCCGTTTGCTCTGCCAGAGTTTTTCTTACTTGTATATCCTGCCAGAGAATTACATGTTTAGGATCATAAACATATTTTTTTAATACGGAAACATGGAAGACGTTATGGACCCGTATATGACTTGGCAAAGTGAGCTGGTAAGCTACAGGCCCAATTCTTGCTAAGACCTGAAAGGGTCCACAAAATCGGGGTGCCAACTTAGCGCACCTACTCCATTGTAATGTGCTCTTTTTTGCTCGAATTCTCACATATACATGATCACCAACTTGATATTCTTTAAAATTCCTCTTCCGGTCAGCAAAATTCTTTTGCCTATCCTGAGCTGCCTTTAAATTAACTCGCACTTTCTTAACCATTTCCTCCATTTCCTTAAGCATGTCGAATCCCAACATTAATCTGTCTTCCGGTCCACCCTAGCTTGAGGGCGTGCGGCACTTCCGCCCATACAATACTTCAAATGGGCTCATTTGCAATGAAGTATGATAGCCATTACTATATGCGAACTCGCCAAGTGTAGATAATCTTCCCACTTGATCGATTGTTGCATTACATATGACCTTAATATGTCTTCCACCACCTGGTTCACCCGTTCTATTCGTCCATCAATCTAAGGGTGATAAGCTGTATTGAAATTCAGCTAAGTTCCTAATTCTCCAAACAATGGTTTCCAAAAAACCGAGGTAAATTTTACATCACGGTCTGAAATTATTGTTTTAGGTAACCCATGCAGCCTAAATATATTCTGCATGGAGATGTGGGCAATCTGCATAGCTCTATTGATCTGATAATCACCCTATGAGTGACCTCAGCTGAAGATTTATTAAACAAAAGGTATTACAGACTCATGTGTTGGTGTGTGTGTTCTATGTTATTGAAACAACAGATCGATCAGATTGCCAATACATAGAAAATAAGTGGAGAGATGGCAGAGAAATACAGTAAGTAACACAAAAACACAAACAATTTTTAATAAGGAGTTCACCCCTATTTTCGAGGGTTACATCTCTAGTCTAGCTCTCAGTGGTGGCCTTGTTTTATTGTGTCTTTAAGTAGAGAATTACAAATACAGGGACTCAATGCGAGTTCTCCTGAAGTAGGTTTGCTTGGCAGGGTGGTTCTTGGATTCCCTAAGCCACTCGGAGTACACACTCTTGTTCTTTCTACCAGCTCTGTGACCCTCGGTCTACAATGGAAAGAGCCAAATGTGATGCTCAGTCCGGACAGATTCCTCTATGGGAAGGCTTGAATCTTCAAGCTCTCTGGTGCTCGATGCTGCCTATTGTTAGCTTGGCCCTCTGTCTCCTCTACTTGGCTTTACTGTTCTTTGTGTTCAGTTCTCCTCTCGGAGTGCATTGTTCACTCTCTCTCTTGGTTGCTTGGACTCCTCTCAAAATCCCCCTTCAATTGTATTTGTTCATGGCTTTAACCATTCGATCCCTATGCTTGTTCGGTTCCTCTCCCACCTGTGTCAATTCATCTTCTATAGCTGCGCTTGGAGTTCCCTGTTCGGCGTCAGCATGAACGCTTGGGAAGTGCCATGTGTCCCCATCTAACTGGTGCCAGCATGCTTCGTTGGTTTGTTTCTTTCGTTACATCGTGTATGCGTTCCTTCTCCACCATGGCATTCAAACAGACTCCAAATCCCTCTAGAATGCGGCTTAATCGCCTGTCAATTCTGCTTCCTCCATCGGGCGCAATCTCAACCGTCCGATCTGGGCTCCTCCAGATCCAACGTCATACGCACATCGAGCATGGTTGACTTGCTCGACTGATAGCGCGCGATCACGACAGTTTTTCTATCACCTCCGTTGCCACGTGTCGATTGCTGAGTGGGATCGCTCCGCTCTCCTCCAAAACCTCTTACCGTTCAAGGGTGCCCCAATCGATACCGTCGGTTTTCTAGAGCGTGGGTCCCGCCTTTGTCCTTTAGTGCTTTTTGTTTCTCTGCCTGCAGTTCTCTGGCCCCCAACGCGACCGAGTGCATAAGGCTTTTCCATTTTAGCCTTGTTTGCCCAACGACGCTAATTACGCATCAAATTCACCTCCTTTTCCTGATCTGGGGCTCCCACAGGCTGCTTTGACCTCTTGCACAGTCTCCATGGGCCTCAGTTAGTGTGCTTTGATCGAGGTCCTCGTCGTTCCACGTTAGCGGCCATTGCCACTAGTTCAAGGCATTTTTTGATCGTTTTTTCAGAATTTTCAAGGATTTGTTCAACTCGATACAGTCAAGGTTCTTGACAGTCTTTTGTGGATTTGATTCGGATCACAGCCTTCTCACTAAAAAATATTTTGGACCACCAAAAGTTGGTTTTCTTCAAGCATGAACTAAGTGAGGAAACTGTTGTCTCACTTGTCCAATCTCAATCCACTTCGCATTGCTCGACTTCGAACCCTTAAGCCCAATCCTAAGGTATTCCACTTGTCCATTGCGCATCATCTTTACCTTCCTGTCCAGCACTGTATCTTCCTGCAACTCATTAAGATATTCAGGTAGGAGGTCGTCAACAGAAGGTAATTGACTCTTCTCTTCAGGGTCCTCAATCATTGAAGGTTCAAACAACCTCAAGCAATCTACGTTCACGACTGAGTAGATGTGTATGTAAGCTGGCAGATCAAGGCGAAAAGAATTCTCACCAACCTTCTCAAGTATCCTGAAGGGTCCATACCTGATAGGTTTTAGCTTTTTACCTTCACCTTTCATTCTGTCCTTGCTGATATACAACCAGACTTAGTCTCCAACTTGAAAACTATGCTCCATCCAATGCTTATCATGCCTAGCCTTGTACTTGGCCTGGCTCTTTTCTAGCTGTTCCTGTACTGCCTGGTGGATCTCCTAGATTTGTTCAATGAACCTAGTTGCCTTGTCCACATCAGTGTGTTTATCAACCATGGTATCTTTACCAAAGACAAAATCCAAAGGAGACCTTGGTATGAAACCAAAACAGGTCTCAAAAGGAGATCTCTATGTAGAAGAGTGTTTGGCTCTATTGTAAGCATGCTACACATAGCACAAGTGCTCATCCCAAAACCTAGGATGTTTGCTGCAATATCCTCTCAGTAATTGGATCACCGTCCTATTAACTACTTCTGTCTGGCCATCTATCTGTGGATGAAAAGTTGTGCTTTTCTTTAATTTGGTGCCCATTAGTTCCCACAGACTTGACCAAAACTTCCCCACAAATCGGGTGTCTCGATCAGATACAATAGAAGTGGGTAATCCAAAATCAACCCATACATGTTCAAAGAATAATTTTGCAGTTTGTTCAGCTGTAATTTGTTTACTACAAGGTATCAAAATACACATTTTGTTGAACCTATCCACAACAACATATAGATAATCATGACCTTTCCTAGATTTAGGCAGTCCTCCAATGAAATCCATGGAATGCTTTCCCAAGGGTGAGAAGGAACTGGCAAGGGAATGTACAAGCCTAGTTTTCTATTGTTGGGCTTTCCTTTAGTACACATAGCACATCCCTTTACATATCTAGAAACTTTCTCACTCATTTTCAGCCAATAGCAAAACCTTTGCAGCTGTGCAATTGTTTTACTTACCCCAAAGTGACCTGATATCAGAGAAGTGTGTGCTTCCCTAATTATCTTTGCTCTCTCGGTTTGTGGAATGCAGAGTTTCCCAGAATGATATAAGAGTTGGTCCTTCACATGATAGTCCAATTCTTCTAGTCTTTTTCCTTGACTCAAATTTGCATATACATCTTTAAAGTCCATATCCTGAGCATACTATTCTATGTAGCTTTCATGCAACACAGAATTATTCTTAAGTAGGATAGATGCATTTATAATGGGTCTAGATAACATGTCTGCAACCTTGTTATGTATGCCCATTTTATATTTAATAGCTAAATGAAACTGTTGTAGAAACCCCATCCATCTGTAATGTCTTGATCGTTGCAACTTAGTTTGGGAGTGTAGGTATTGAAGTGGATGATGATCAGTATGTATTACTGTTTCCTTGCCCATTAAGTAATGTTTCCATGTTTTCACACTCTGAACTAATGCATACAATTCTTTATCATATGTAAGATAGTTAACTACTGCAGGATTAAAAGTCTCAGAATGATAACATATGGGTTTACTGTGCTGTGTCAACACTGCTCCCATGGCATAGTCACTGGCATCAGTTTGGATCTCAAATGGTCTTTGTAGATATGGCAGTGCTAGTACAGGTGTTTTACTAACTTTTTCTTTTAAGGTGTCGACGGCTTTCTGCTATTTGCCTCCCCACTAAAACACCTTGTTCAATCCTGTCAAAGCATGTAAGGGAGCTGCAATTGAGGAAAAATTTGAAATGAACTTCCTCCAATATTGTGCTGCTCCTAAGAAGCTTCTCACTTCTGTAGCAGACTTGGGTTTAGGCTAGTTCACAATGACTGCCACTTTAGAGGGATCTATTTTCAATTCACCTCCCCCTACTATATGACCTAAATAATTTAGAGAGGTTTTGCCAAATTCACATTTGGAGAGTTTAACATAAAGTTTTTCTCTTCTCAAAACATCTAATGTCTGCTTAACATGCTTTAAATGTTCTTCCCACGTTTTACTAAATATCAGACTGTCATCCAAATACACAATAACAAAATCATCAAGAAAATGTTTGAGTGCATCATTCATTAATCTCATGAAAGTAGCAAGAGCATTAGTTAGGCCAAAAGGCATAACCAACCATTCATACAATCCCTGCTTTGTTTTGAAAGTAGTCTTCCATGCATCTTGCTCTGCAACTCTGACCTGATGGTATCCACTGTGCAAATCCAGCTTGGTGAAGTAAACAACTTCCTTCAATTGATCTAAAAGATCATCTATGCAAGGGGATAATGATTTTTGATTGTTATCTTATTCAGTGCTCGATAATCAATGCACATTCTCCACGAGCTATCTTTCTTTTTCACCAGAACGATTGGTGACCCACACGGTGATGTGCTAGGCCTGATGAACCCTTTCTCGAGCGACTCCTGCACCTGCTTCTTGATTTCAGCATTCTCTAAAGCAGACAACCTATACATCCCAATGTTAGGCAAAGGAACATCTCGCTGCAAAATAATATCATGTACTATTCCCTTTTTGGGTGGCAGACCTTTAGGTTCTTGAAATAAGACATCATACTCTGAAACAATCCTTTTTATATCATCTTGTTGATCAGCGTTACAACCCTCAAATATATTGGTCTTATCTGGTGTCTTTTCCTTTACAACCATCAGTAAGAACTGTTTGCATGAATTTATCATTCTTTTCATCTATCCTGAGTTTATGAGAGTATAATTATTCTTGAGCTTGTGAGCTCTTACAAAGTATTCGATTCCATCTTTAACAAGTAGATACTTGTTCTCAGCTCTATAGAAAATATCCTTTCTATCATACAAGTAAGGACTTCCTAAAACAATTCCACATATATCCAAATGAATTACATCTAACTCAACCTCATCTACAAATGCTGACCCAAAAGAAAACTTGAGTTTGCACTGTCTAGTCACTTGTAGTTGTGCTTTATCATTCAACCAACCTAATGGGTATGGTTTCTTATGAGGTGTAGTTGCTAATCCCAACTTCTTTATAATTGCTTCATAAATTAGATTTACTTGTGAGCCACTATCAAACAAAGTATCAATCTTTTGATTTTTGGAAACAACTCGAATATGGAAAAGCTCATGCCTTTTCTCTCATGTTCTTCATCAATAACAGATTGAGCAGAATTACTAGTAGATACTTTAGAATTCTTACCTTTTATACCTGTGGTTGTAATGATTGTTTCATCTCCCGAGTCTGACCCCAAATCACTCTAAATAGCTGCAGCAGTCTTCTTCTTCTTGCCCTCAGACTTCTTAGGTCTCAGCTTTGGATGCAGAATCCAACAGTGCTTATCATCATGCCCCTCCTTTTTACAATGAGTGCATGAAGCTTTGCCCTTTTGTGCAGTGTTAGCCTTCCTTGCTTTCCACTTCTACTTTCTTTTCTCCTTGCTCTTGCTTATAGTAGGTTGGGATGGTCCCCCAACTTTTGGATTTCCATTATTTCCTCTAGCTTCTAGATGAGTAGCTTGTACAGATACTTCATCTATACTAGTGGGAATAAACATGAGGATGGTATGCCTCATGTAGCTATGTAGACCACCAATGTACTTTAAAAGAGTTTCTGGTGGGTCTAATGAGATGCCCAACATCAATGCTCTCTTTCTAAATTCTTGAGTATACCCTTGCACACTTTGCCCTTTCAACTGCCGAAGAGTTTGCCAACTCATCATGGCTTGTTGCATGTAGGCCAATGGATAGAACTGTTTTTT
>APFE030844843.1:0-11137 GCA_000404065.3 Pinus taeda
ACATGCAAGGATAGTCATGAATTATGCAAGGAAAGTCATGATCATGCAAAGAGAAGACGTGAGTCATGCAAAGAAAGTCATGTCCATGCAAGGATAGTCATGAATTATGCAAGGAAAGTCATGATCATGCAAAGAGAAGACGTGAGTCATGCAAAGAAAGTCATGTCCATGCAAGGATAGTCATGAATTATGCAAGGAAAGTCATGATCATGCAAAGAGAAGACGTGAGTCATGCAAAGAAAGTCATGGCCATGCAAGGAAAAGTCATGAAGATGGAGATTTCTAGGAGTATGGTATCTTCAAAGATCCAGGTCTTCTAGAAGGACATGGTTGTAGATTAGATTTAGAGGTAGGGCCACTTCTAGGAAGTGGTTGAAATTCCTTCCTCACTAAGAGGGAGCGTTGAAATTTGGGTAAGCTCGGAAGTTATTTTAAGTGGAGAGAACCCACAAAAAGAGAGCTTGTGGGTAGGACACCCAAAGTTTGGGGGTTTGACCCAAAGGAATGGGCTTCGAACCCATGGAAAGTAATTTTATATTCTAATTTGGTGTTGAGTGGTTAAGTGTGATCTCTTGAATGACAAGGAGGGCTCCCAAGTTACCTAACTTGGTATCACAAGTGAGGAGGACTTCACTTGTAAGAGAGGAGGCTAGAAGGACTTACCCTGGGCAAGCAAAGGAGTTGTAAGCAACCCTAGAGAAGAAGTAACAAGCATAAGAAGAGGTCGAGTTTGTGTTTTGGTTAGTAAAGGAGTAGGTTGTAGTTGGAGTAAGTGATTTGAGGTTTGTTTTAGCTAGATCAGGAGGACTGAGCCCTAGTTTGAGGGCTGGTATAACAAATCTAAGGAGGGCCAAAGTCTGATCAAGAGGTTCGAGTTTTGTTGTTGGTCTGGATAGCAAGAAGAGCACTACAAACCTAGAACTGAGGGTTGGTATAACAAATCTAAGGAGGGCCAAAGTCTGATCAAGAAGGTCGAGTTTTGTTGTTGGTTTGGATAGCAAGAAGAGCATTACAAACCTAGAACTGATGGTTGAAGACTTACAAAAGGTCACATGAAGCGCCTAGGAAGGAGCAATGTTATCATAACTGAACCGATGATCGAATCGAAAAACCTTGTGGATCGGTAACCAGTGGGAACCGGTAAAAAACCAGAAAAAAACCGGTTCACCAAAAACACATAAAATATTCATATTTTAATGAAAAACATATATATTCATGTGCATCCATATGAATCCAAACCTTTTATACACAAATATGCAAAATTTCTCATTTATATAGTAAGTAATATAGTGCATATAACCAAAATAGCGCTTAGTGCAAAACATTGCTGAACCAAAAAACATAAAAACATGCTCTAAAAGGCCTTTATAGTCCAAAATAACATGATAGTATGATACTATAGTCTGCAATACTACAACTAGAACCTACAAGTGCTAATTGTCAATGTCATCATCAGAATCATCATCCTGATCATCCTTATTTGAAGAATGAGTAGCAACTAAGTCTGCAATCATTGCCTATATTGGGATCTTTGTCATCAATATAACCCTCTAAACATTAAAATAAGATAGAAAAAGTGTAACATGTCAAGTCAAGATTTTGTTTGAGTGATGGGTATATTTTTAGTGGAGTCATGACAGAGGAGTTCAACAACCATTGCCACTAGCATCAAAGTACATAGAGGGATTGGTGCTCTTTAAAATACTAGTTCCTTACCCTCGTACATGACAAAATCCAATGGAAATGTTGCAATCCCCGCAATCCTGATATCTTGGAATTTTTTTAAGTCTGCTGGATTTTGAGTGAAATCTAATTTTTTACTTTCTCCGTATGAAATCCAATGAGGTTGAAACCACTGTCAAACATCCCGAGTCATTTCATGGTAATGTTAAAAATTAAAGTAAAAGTATGGAAATGAAAAATTAAGGAGAATGTCACTTTTACTTTAAGAATTTAACATTCCTATGAAATGCATAGCAATAATAGGACCATAGGCTTGAATATTAGGTTGGCCTAGGGGAGAGTTAGAAGTAGGCCAACCAATTGAAAAAAAATCAAAAAATAAAAGAGGCAAATTTTTTACGCTGACCGGCGAAGATACAAACAAAACAAAACCGGTCCTGAACTGGCCGGTTCGTACTGGTTTTGGGCTAAAAATGGCCAGACCTGCCGGTTCTAATAACATTGGGAAGGAGGCCATGGCTGAGGTTGATGCAGACCATAACTAATACGGGTAGGTCGAGTTGAAAAGGAAGCTGGTTAGTGTTGCTGTAGCAGCAGTGGGGGCTAAGGGAGGTCTGTTAGGGTAGGGCCGCAACCTAGAACCCTAGGCCTAGGACAAAACAAAGGAGGCCAAGGTTGTTGTGGAAGGCTACAAGTGGTGTTAGAGCTAGCCGCAACCTAGTTAGGGCAAGGCTAAGGCCTAAAGCAACAAGCTGCTATTGAAGAAGGGCACTCACAACAGGTTTAGGGTTTGCTTAAGCAACAAAGGAGAGCTGGCAGAGGTTGGAGGCTTACCAAAGGACTGGAAGCACTGAAAAAAGGTACAACAAGGCTTGTATGATGATTGTGGGCTAAAGGAACAAGCCAAGGTGAGTCAAGTTCTTGCTAGTTCTATTTTTGTAAGCGAAGGACAACTGATTGTATTTATTTGTTGGGCAATTGAGAGCTTGATGGACTAGGTCTCAGCCCAAGTTGGATTGGCCAAAGGATTGACTGTGTATATTAGCTTTACATTGGGATTTATAAAGGGTCATGATTCTTGGTATAGGAGCCCTAAGGTTTTCTTATTGAAGGACTAATGAGGAACATGCTTTGGGCCATAAATACTATGTACTATTTATATGTTTACTATTATATTTTGTTGTGCAAAGTTGTTTACTGTTGGGAACTACTAGTGTGTTTGTGTCCCTAGCTAGGGCATAGAACAAACCTAGGGTGTGTGGAAATTCCAACATGGCATGATAGCTACTTTGAAGGGTAGCTAGATCAAAGTGTGCACAGGTGTCAGCTCTAGGAGGGAGCTACGAGACTGTTGAAAAAAGCAACAATGTTGCCAAGTGAGTTGGCTAGACATGGAACAAAAGGTTCAACAAATAACATGGAGATGTGGTCTTGAATGGTTTGGTGACAAGGTAAGATGGGAGTTCTATTGAATTGTGTAGCTTGGCAGGTACTCCACAAGCCCAGGAGTTGGGTCTGTGCCATGGAACAAAAGGTCCAGTAAATAACATGGAGATGTGGTCTTGACTGGTTTGGTGACGAGGTAGGATGGGAGTTCTATTGAATTGTGTAGCTTGGGAGGTACTCCACAAGCCTAGTAGTTGGGTTTGTGAGAAGTTTGGTCACAAAAGGCTTTGTGGGCAAAGAACCCAAATAGAGGGCTTTTAGACCCAAGATGTCGTTTAAAATCTAAAAAGAAATTAAAAGGAAAATTAATATTTCCTAAGGTTTAAGCGGACAAAACCCCTAAGATCTAGAGGGTTCCTAAGAGGCCTAAGGAAGAACTATTTAAAGAGGCCTAAGAGAAGGCTAGATAATCAAGTGGGAGGAGCTCATTTGATCATGAGGCTAGGAGAGATGTAGTCCAAGGAAAGGCCAAGTTGAAGGCTAAGCATGGGCTGCAAGTAAGGTTGAGTTTGTACATTAAGGGCATTCAATCATGAGGAGGGGGCCAAGTTTGAAGAGCTGCAAACCTAGAAGAGTCAGTTGCAAGCTGAAGGAGGCCGAGGTTGGAGTTCTTCTTCCAATATTTGATCTGAACGAGTTAGGAGATTTGTAGGTTGAAATAGGAAGTGTATCTTGACATATGTTGGTACAAAACCCTCATAGATTTGGTTGCAAAGATGGTGATCTTTAGAACAGGGCCGAGGCCCTTCAACATGTGATTTGGAGAGATCTAAGCTCCATCTTGGAAGGCCGAGATACCTGATCTAATGCAGGAGTAAGATTGCACAAGTAAAGACATCAACACAGAGATAAAAGGGTTTGTGAGAGGGGTTTTGGCACTGGTACAAAGAATATTAGAGGTCGAGTTTGGGGCACACTTGTAGTTGGAATAGGTGCCCTAAAAGAGGTCTGAAAAATCAGAGAAATGCATAACACAATGACTCTAAGATGGTACAACAAGGCGTCTTAGGGAAGTTATGGCTGATTTGGCTCCCGTGATTGATCCAATGCCAAGTGATGGAGGGTTGTCTTGAAGAGTTTAGGACAAAAGTTGCAAGCCCTAGATTAGGGCTATTCCAGTGATGTTGTAACCATGTTTCTCTGTCAAGTAGTCTGTATTTGTGAAGCCTTGGTTCAAATTTGGAGGCAAGGGATGAGAGTCGAGACCCTAAAGGAGAAGCTAGTTTTGCTGGTGTATTCCTAAGATCAAGGCCGCTGGTGTACACACAAGTCTTGTGTATGCGCTGGTCCTTTGTGAAGTTGAAACATCTTAAGGGTGAACTAAAGCAGAGGAGGGTTGATGGATTGAGTGGAGAGAAGGGTTTATGGAATCCTGTTCATAGATCATGAGCAACAGTCGATCCATGCAATTTGAGGAACAAATTGCAGAATTGAGGGCAAATTATTTGTAGCCCTAGATCAATCAAGGAGTGATTGTGTGTGTGGGAAGATTTAGTGGCCCTAAAAACAGTGACAAAGGAGGCTAATTTGTCACAGAATGGGGCAAAGATGTGTAGGCCCTAGGATCAACACTCTAAGGTGACAAGAAGGCTAACAAGTGGGCAAATTTTGAAGAGTGAGCACTGTTCACAAACAAAGTTTTGAACAGTGCTAGATGTAGTGTAGGAAGGAGTGCAAGATGCAGACCTGAAGTACAGGTTCATGAAAGGAGTCAATGAGCTGTTAGGAGGCAAATCTATGAGCGCTAGTTCAAAAGCTGCAGATGGGCAAACTTTAGTGAAGTAACGACAGTTCTCAAAGACTTGATGCATAGTCATCCTAATGGAGTAGGTGAGCTACTAGTGGCCAGATCCATGAGCCAAAGTTCAGTGACACAAAATGAGGTGCATTCATTGATAGTGGCTGGCTAGAGTGATCAACAGTTGGGAGGCAAAAGGACCCACTAGATGTGTTCAGGGCACATGGATTGAAAGGGCTGAACGTGGCCACTATTAGCAAGTAGGTCAAGTGTTTTCTTGTTCAGTGTAGATTCGTGAGCAATCGTCCTAATGGAGTAGGTGAGCTACTAGTGGCCAGATCCATGAGCCAAATTTCAGTGACACAAAATGAGTTGCATTCATTGATAGTGGTTGGCTAGAGTGATCAATAGTTGAGAGGCAAAAAAACCCACCAGATGTGTTCAGGGAACATGGATTGAAAGGACTGAATGTGGTTTCTTGTTCAGTGTAGATTGGTTATCAAAGTGACTGACGCCAAGCCCTAGTTGTGTCCTTGTATTAGGGTTGTATGTAAGGGCCATGATCCTTGGTACGAGAGCCCTAAGACTGTT
This sequence comes from Pinus taeda, assembly GCA_000404065.3. NCBI lineage: Eukaryota > Viridiplantae > Streptophyta > Pinopsida > Pinales > Pinaceae > Pinus > Pinus taeda. The sequence goes on from APFE030844843.1 coordinate 5,459, forward strand.
GTATTCTATATTGTAATATAAGTAGTGGGTTTGAAAAAAGTTAAAAATTGTCACGTGCTCTAGTTGATTCATTGATGTTGTATATTCCACTCTATAAAGTAGAAGTGTTTTGGCATTTGAGTGTGTTTGTGTAAGATATTTTAAGACCCAAACCTGATTCTTGAGTGTCGTGGAAATTCAACAAGTTTTGTTGGATTGGTGGAATACTCGGTGCACAACAGTATGTTGTGTGGTAGGTTGTTGGTGATGGACTTTTGTTGACTTGTCAAAGTATGTTGAGACAATTCATGTGCTTTGGCTTGGATGAGATAGATTCATGTGGATGGCAAGATGATTGCGAGATGATTTCTTAATTGGGTTGCAAAGTTGCACATCCAGCTGTGGACCCATGTGCATATTAGGTGTTTGACCCATGATGATCCAGACACTTGCAGAGTTGAGTTGTGGTGGCCTAGAGTAGACTAGGCCTAGTGTTCAATTGTAGCTCAGGATTGACCTTGAAAGGACACAAGTTCAGTTGCAGCAATTCTTGGGAGTGAAAGCAATGTGTGCCAAGGGGCGGTTGTGTACATTCAAAGGGAGTCTGGCTTCAAAGGAAGTCTAACCTTCAAGTTCAAGCAAGAGAGTGGAGTCTTCTAGGTCATATAAGGAAAGTCACGAACCATGCAAGAATGATTGTGGTATGTGTAAGGAAAGTCGCAGACCATGCAAGGAAAGTCATGGTGCATGCAAGGAAAGTCATGGTACATGCAAGGATAGTCATGAAGCATCCAAGGAAAGTCATAATCATGCAAAGAGAAGACGTGGCACATGGAGGGAAAGTCATGGCCATGCAAGAAAAAGTCATGGAGTTGGAGATGTCTAGGAGTATGGTATCGTCAAAGATCTTAGTCTTCCGGAAGGACATGGTTGTGGATAAGATTTATAGGCAAGACCATTTCTAGATAGTGGTGGAAATACTTTCCTCACTAAGAGGGAGTGTTGAAATTTGGGTACCTTAGAATGTATTTCCAAGTAGAGAAAACCCACAAAAAGAAAGCTTGTGGGAAAGACACCCAAAGTTTGGGATGTTGACCCAAAGGAATGGTCTTGGAACCCATGGAAAGAAATTTTATATTCTAATTTGTTTTTGAGTGGTGAAGTGGGGTCTCTTGAAGGACAAAGAAGGCTCCTAAGTCACCTATGAGAAAAGTATAAGTATAAGCCAATGGAGAGGCTTAGTATCACAAGTGAGAGGGACCTCACTTGTAAGAGGAAGCTAGAAGGACTTAGCCCATGCAAGCAAAGGAGCCATAGGTAGCCCTAGAGAAGAAGCAACAAGCATAGGACAAGGTCGAGTTTGTGTTTTGTTTAGTGAAGGAGTAGGCTGCAGTGGGAGTGATTCGAGGTTTGTTCTAGCTAGATCAGGAGGACCAATCCCTAGTTTGAGTGCTGATATATTGTATTTAAGGAGGGCCAAAGTCTAATCAAGAGAGCCATGTTTTGTTGTTGGTTTGGACAACAAGAAGAAAGCCACATACCTAGAACCGAGGGCTAAACACTGTGAAAGAAGGCCACAGGAAGTGCTAAGTGTCTAGGAAGGAGGCCAAGACTGAGGTTGATGCAAGCCATAACTAATAAGGCTGAGTTGAAAAGGAGAATGGTTAGTGTTGCTATAGGAACCGTGACGACTAAGGGAGGCCTATTAGGTAGGCCATAGCCTAGAACCCTAGGGTGAGGACAAAGCAGAGGAGGTTGAGGCTGTTGTGGAAGGCTGCAATTGGTGTTAGAGCTGGTCATAACCTGGTTAGGGCAGGGGATCCCTAGTTTGAGGTCCTAGCTGACGCAACAAAGGAGAGTTGGTAGAGATCTAGACAGGGTTGCCAAAGGTTGGAGGCCTAATAAAGGATTGGTAGGGATGACAAAAAGGCACAACAAGGCTTTTATAATGACTATGGGCTAAAGGAAACTAGCCCAGGTGAGTCAAGTTCTTGCTGGTTGTATTTTTGTAGGCGAAGGACAACTAATTGTATTTATTTGTTGGGCAGATGAGAGCCTGATGGGCTAGGCCTCGACCCTAGGTGGATTGGTCAAAGGATTGATTGTGTATATTAGCTTTGTATTGGGCTTTGTAAAGGGCCATGATCCCTAATATGGGAGCCCTAGGGTTTTCTTATTTAAGGACTAGTAAGGAATGTGTTTTGGGCCATAAATACTGTGTACTGGTATTGATTTGTTTGCTATTATATTTAGTTGTGCAATGTTGTTTATTTTTGGGCACTACTAGTGTGTTTGTGTTCCTAGCCAGGGTATAGACCAGACCTACGGCGTGTGGAAAAAACAACAATAATTCATTTTCTTGCTCCACAAGAGAAACCGTGCTATGTTTAAGGTCAATAACATATATTGAGGCCACTCACATCCCAAATGACATAGTTCCATATCTTTAGCAAATTTCCAATCCTGAATTCTTGTACTAGGCATTGCAGTGCTTGAAGCATTTTGAAGAGAAGTTCCCTCCTATTGTGAAGGTGTCTCTTTAGGGGCTTTAAAAGCAAAATATTCCTTCGACATCTGATCCACGAGTGCTCTTCCACCTTCGCATTGGATGATGGATCTGTTGCCAACCTTCCAAATGACCCATGGAATAAAGATTTCATAAACTTTGTATAAACATTTCCACATGTTATTAGGCACTTTTTGAATATTTAGATTCAAACCTAATTCACTCCTCCAGATGCCTAGATGCCTATTTTCCAAATACATTGCCGTCGTTACCTTCCCTCAGAGAGCCTGTTTAAATAAGTACCTCCACAGATTTTTTTTGCGGCCAAACGCTTTTCCAAATGCCTGCAAGTTCTTTAACCTTTAGCCACCATTCTCTTGTTTATTTGCAATCCTTGACCACTTGCGAAAGGGAAAACACTCCCCTCCCTTGCTACTTGACCACAAAAAGCTTGAACACTTCTTTCTAACCTTTTCCAAGATTGATTTTGGGCCATTCTCGATAGATAATCAATAAAGAAGTATGCTCTCAAGAAGTAACTTAACAATAACAAAAATTTCCCCTCCCTTCAACACTTAATGATGACACCAACAATTGATTTGTCCTTCAATCTTCTTAACTAGCCATAACCAATTAGCTATTTTGTAATCACTAGGTTTTAAGTTAATCCCTAGATACTTGCTTTATCAAGAGGCTGAAGCTTCAATGGAACTAGCTGGCTTAACCACATCTTCAAGTTTTCACTTATCCCATTGAACAACAAATAAGACTGTTAAGAGGTTGAAGCTTCATTGGAACTCTTTTTTTTGTTAATTTAATTTTATTTTTAAAACCATGGTGGATCGGTAACTCTTTGGAGTGATACGGGCTAGGCCTAGGATCAAACATCCGTTCCCATTTTCTTGCAAAAGGTTTCCATGATGATCTCAAGGCATTTCAATTCTCATAAGGTACCTCTCCAAAGAGGAGAATGTCATCCACAAACAACAAATGAGTTACAACTATGCCTGCCAAATTGATTCCATTGGAGTGCCCAACCGTCGTTGCCTCTAGAATCAATCTGCATAGAGCTATTGCAACTAAAAGAAACAAAAAAGATGACAAGGAAAAGCCTTGACTAAGGCCTCGAGAAGCCATAAACTATGAAGTTTATTGACTCTAAACATCCAATTATCCAATTCACAGACTTAAGATTCAATCTAGTTTATAAGAGAACCAACTAGACTGGGATGATTTTCCAGCTTGGTCTTCATTTGTGTTGGGAGGGGCACTAAGTTCTTCATGCCACGAGATTTTGTGGGCTTATCATTTGTGTCATTTAATCCCACATTTTCTTTGGAGTGACACATTTGGCCTTTCAACTCCATAATGTTTACAACCTGCTCCATGGATTTCATAGTGCCTAAATTCTTCTTAAGCCCTTGGAGTGACACATTTGGCCTTTCAACTCCATAATGTTTACAACCTGCTCCATGGATTTCATAGTGCCTAAATTCTTCTTAAGCCCTTGGAGTGACACATTTGGCTGTTCAAGTCCATAATGTTACACCCTGCTCCATGGATTTCATGTTGCCTAAATGCCTTTTAAATACACTTCTTTGTGTCAAATTTCACCTCTACATCTTGCATAGAGGAGCCAAAAGTATCATGGAATCCTTCCATCACTATATTATTAAGTGTCTTGTTGATGGACGAATACATGTTTGACATGGACTTGACCTAGTAAGCCAATATAACAATGAGTAGAAAAATTTGGTCTCCATGAAAGGTTGGGAAAGAGTGCATTCCCACTCTAGGATGCAAAGCTTCTGGAAGGGTTAGATTTCAACATTAATTTGGAATTCCCTTCGGAGCTTATCCTATAGACATTATTCCACCTTCATCAATCAACTTTATTTGGGCCTCAATGTGCATTCTATAGCGATCAACTGCCTTTTGTCATTCCTCCCATACTCCCAAATACACCTTTACCTTGTTATAGTCTAGGTACCAAAGGAAGCTTAAATCAAGTAGGTAGGTTAATAAAGCATTCAAATAACGAAAAAATGCACTAATTGGTTGAAAACAATTTGAGACCAACCTCTTAGCTATTGAGGGTGAACAAACATCCTACACATAGAGCTAACAATCTCCCTTGGGCAGGGAGGATGGCAAGTGTAATGCCTATACTTTACAACATTGAATTTAATGATTCCAAGTAGGTGCTTGTTTTGAGACTAAGCCTGAGAGACACTAGGTAACGTAAACCAATTAAAGCCTAAAACTAGAGAGGGCCTCTAAGTAGATAACAAGGAGATGAAAGTGAGCCTCAAAAGAAACAAATATTTTAGAAGATTGAAGCCATAACTTTATCTCTATTCTAACACCTTATTTACTTGCAGTGGGTATGATTCTTCCATCTTGCTACCGTATTCAATAATGTGATTTCTAGCCTTCATTTTTGGCAGAGGGTGAAACAATTTGTTTCAGATCCTTCTCTTGGGCTTAAGTTCTATCCTTGTCATATCATGAGGGTGCATGCTTGTTAACATTGTTCAGTCATGCTAGTTTGGAGTGGTGTTCCCACACATATTTTCCCTATTATACCAATGACGGGTGACCACTTTTGACAACTTCTGGCAGCCACTCGTGCAAGCCTCGTTGTTTATAAGGTTCTTGTTACTTGTGGATGCTAGCATTAACATCAATATCTATGAGCAAAAACGTAGCAACACAAACCAACTAAAACTTACGAGTTTAACTGGACAACGAGGAGATAAAAGAAGGCAACAAAACCAACAAATGCATGATAAGAGTGAATTTATTGCTTATCTCTATTCTCAACACCTTACCCACATGCACTTGCTACGATTCTTCCATTTGACTCCCCTACACCACAATGTGATTTAATAATGGTAGTGGGGAACAACCTGCTTCTGATCCTTCTCTTGGGGTTATATGTGAAAATTTCTACAACTGGAATCCTATTGCAACAACTGGTATTGTTTCATCTAACTGATAAATCAATTATTGTCAGGCCAGGAAATAACTCCATTTGGCAGAAAAACTGATTTCTATTATTCCATCAGGTATGTTATTGTTATATACAAAAGGGTGTGACTGTTCAGGTCATCTCCTGATGACTGTTCACATTCCTAATTTAATTATTTACATAAATTCACCCAATCGTGAGGATTAGGTGTCAACATTCCCCC
>APFE030844848.1:9967-30508 GCA_000404065.3 Pinus taeda
AATCCAAGAAAAGAACATTGGATGGCAGTGAAGTGGATTCTCAGGTATTTGAGAGGTACCACAAATCAAGCATTATTCTTTGCCGGTTCAAACATTGCTCTACAGGGATATGTTGATGTAGATATGGCAGGTGATAGAGATAATAGGAGAAACACAATAGGGTATGTGTTTACTGTAGGTGGAACAACTGTCAGTTGGGTCTCAAAATTGCAAAGTGTTGTTGCACTCTCAACAACAGAAGTAGAGTATGCTCGTAACAAATTCTTTCGAAAACAATCACATAGGAGAAATTTCGTCGATGCGTTTTGAACCATCCAGTGTGGTTCATCTTTAGGACAAGATGATAAATTAGATCCAGACACTGAAATAAATAGATGAAGAGTGCAACTAACTAGTCATTAGAAAAAACTGCTAGTTTGACTAAGTTATTTATTTTCTATTTTTTTGTGTTTTTTTTTTCTATTTTTTGTTTAATTTGTTTAATTTTAATAAAAAAGGATTTAATATTATTAATATTGTTATTATTATTTTTTATTGTTTTATTTGTTTTTTGTTAAGTTAAAATTCATAAATAAAATAAATAAATAAAATGTATAAAAGCGAATAATAATTATGAAAACAAAAATAATGAGTTTAGCTTCTTTATTAATATTAATTATTATTATACTATAATATTATTTATTAATAAATCAATAATATAGATATTATTTAGCAATTACATATAATAAAGATTAATTTAATTAATCAAAATTTAATGTAGAATTATTTATTTTAGTTATTATAATATTAATATATTTTATATATATAGTAGGTATATATTATATATATATATAATAGATATATATATTATATAGTTATAATATATATATAGTTTTATTGATATATATATATATATATAATATATATATATATATATATATTAAGAGATCAGGGAAAGGATCTAACACCTACTGATGCTGCAACCATCGTCTTTGTTAAGATTAATGGGCTTTTTTCAATTTCTAAGGCCTCTCTGAATTTACGATGATGAAAATGGTCGACCCTAGCTATGACTTTAGCCTCTTCTATACATACGTGATGATTGATCTTTTCTGCATGTTTTGCCAAGGCTTAGGAGCGAGACCTCCCGTGTTTGATGTCTACAGCATGTTCGAAAATCCTCTAATTAATTGATCGACTAGTCTCTCCAATGTAAGGAATCCCACACGAAAAAGGAATAATATAAACTCCCTTCACATCCTTGGGGTTAACCGTGTCCTTTTCAAAATGAAGAGAACTTCGAATAGTGTGAAGGGGTCTGAAGGAAGAAGGAATATTATATTTCTTCATGATCTTTGCTATTTTGTCCATGGTCCCCTGAATAAAAGAAAGATGAACCCCATAAGCTCAATCCTTGGGATCGATCCTCTTCCTAGGTCCTATTTTCGCATTATGGAAAGCTCTTAGACCTTTGGATTTGCTATAACCATTCTTTTTAAAGACCTTAAGGAGGTGGGTCTTTTAATCATCAATATGATTATCATCGAAAACTTGTAAAGCCAGAGCATGTTGTTGCTAGAGAGGCTAGTAAAGAAATGAATTGGTTACAAAGATTTCTAGATGAATTGGGGAAGAAGTAGGAGTTGGACAAGTTATATAATCACAACTAGAGTGCCATACATCTTGCAAAGAACTTTGCATTTCATTCCAAGACTAAACATATATAGCTCAAGTACCATTTCATATGGTCAACTTTGGAAAATGGACAGTTGAAGCTGGAAAATATACACACTAGCCAGAATCCTGCAGATATGTTCACAAAAGTTGTAACCAGGGAGAAACTGAGAATTTGCTCAAGTATGGAAGAAGATGAGAATCAACCAGGTCGAAAGTGGAGTCATTTTCTAGCAAACGAAGCAGCGGTGGAGTTGCTATAATCAGTCTCCAAGTGGGAGATTGTTGGATGTGGAGCCTGATTATCTTCTGTATTGGGAGGTATCACCACATTGGACCCCAGTTCGTAACGTTGCCACCCGTAAAATATTCATTGTAGGGGTGGGTCCAGGGGGGGCAGTTGCGACCTTTGGGAGCCCAAAGCTAATAATAGATGTAAAATTACCTTGTAAAATGTTGTAATTTCATAGTTAATCTGGGTCGTTCATTAGATGGAGATTTGATGGTAGAAGTTATGTTTAATTTAGGTATTTTTGTCCTAGAAGGCAACCCCTCGCTATATATGAGGGAATTGTATTGCTTCTATGTAGATCTGTATTATGAGTGAGGAAGAGAGGGGAGATTGAGAGTGAAGAGGGAATTACAAAAGATCTCCTATAGGTTGTATCTCTTCAGTTTGCTCAATAATATAAAAGAAGGATTGGCTGTTTCTTCGTGGATGTAGCCCAAACTGGGTGAACCACGTATATCTACGTCTCTCTTATTTTATGTGTTTTATGTGTTTATATTTTTGCAATATTTTATGTATTCCATTGCTCTGTAATATATTATTTTCCAACAAGAAACATATATCAAATCATGAGCATATGTCCTTATGAAGTTTGTTTAGAGTAAGAAACCTATATGAGATCATGAGCTTTATTTCCTTATGATGTTTGGTTAGAGTAAGAAACCTATATCATATCATGAGCTTTTATGTAATTGTAAATATTTTTTAATTAAAAGTAAACGAAATTTAAATTTTAGTTAATTGTTCACTATTATAAATTATATAATTTTAGTTTCATTGCTCTCCATTATCAATATAACTTGAGTGAGGTCTTTCTTGCTAGCTGTTTGTAGAATAAAATGTAAAAATAAATTTCTTTGACATAAGATAAATAATGTTGGGAATAAATAATGATTTTAAGGCAAAAATAATGTTAGCTCTTGAATAAAAGAAATTTCTAAATTATAAATAGAACCCACATTAGTTTTTTGTAGAATACAATGTAAGCATAACTTTCTTCGACACAAGAGAAGTAATGTCAGGAATAAATAAGGACTGTAAGGCAAAAATAATGTTAGCTCTTGAATAAAAGAAATTTCTAAAATATAAATAGAACCCACATTTGTTTACAGACTGAACAAATAAATGGAGGTTGCATCATCTTATATACCTACAAAATATAAATAGAACCCACATTTGTTTACGAACTGACCAAATAAATGGAGGTTACATCATCCTACATACATACCAAGCCCTGATGCAATAGAGTGGTGACCAACTAAGTGAGTTGAGCATGAAGATGCACAAGGTCTAATGGGAGTCATAGAGTGTAGCCATAGTGGAAATCCAACCACAATGGAGAGAGACACTAAGAGGATGAAAATAACAATAAAATATGGATAGTGTGAAATTGAAATAGTAGATGAAAGAAACTATGTGATAGGATCAAAAGTAAAAATGTTGTGGTGACAAGTGGTGGCAAAAAAAGAACACTTATTAAAAAGAAAAGGTGTGGTTAAGGAAGTTTGTGGTTGAAGGTGGAGAAAAGTTAACGCTTATTTGAAAAGAAAAGTGTGGTCAAGGAAGAGGAATGAGGACATGGAAAGTGGTGAACAAGACAAATGTGGTGAAAAAAGTGATCGAAAGATAGTATGGTCAAGGAAAATTAAAGGGGAGAGAAAAAGTGGCTAAGAAGGAAAATGTGGTTAAGGAATAGGAAATGGGGCTGGTGAGGAACCACATATACTGTGAGAAGAAGAACACATGCTTTGATAAAAGGGGACATGACAAGTGGTTAAGAAGGAAAATGTGGTGAAAAAAGTGAATGAAAGAGGGCATAACAAGTAGTGAAGAAGGAAATTGTGGGTAAGGAATAGGAAATGGGGATGGTGAAGAAGCACACACAGTGTGAGAAGAAGCACATGTGATTTGAGGAAGACAATAAGGGTCCAATTTAATTGAGGAAGAAAGGGACCAAAACTCACGAGATTGGGAAAATGTGGTTAAGGAATAGGAAATGGGGTTGGTGAAGAAGCACACACAATGTGAGAAGAAGCACACATTCTCTAAGGAAGACAAGGGACCAATTTAATTAAGGAAGAAAAGAAGCAAAACTCACGATATTGATAGAATATTTGGTTAAGAATTATAGTATATGGAAGAGACTATGAAGTAGGACTGAAAGTAAAAATGTTGTGGTGACAAGTGGTGTAAAAAATAAATTACTAAAAGTTTTAGTAAAAGTGTTGTTAAGGAAGTTTGTGGTGGCACTTACTGAAAGGTGGTGAAAAAAAACACTTACTAAAAGGAAAAGTGTGGTTAAGGAAGTTTGTGGTGTCACGCAGTGTAAAAAAGAATACTTATTGAATGGAAGAGTGTGGTTAAGGAAGAGGAAAGGGAATATGAAAAGTGGTGAAGAAGGAAAATTGTGTTGAAAACACTTAACACTTAGTGAAAGGCAAAATATGGTTAAGGAAAATGAAAAGGGAGAGAACAAGTGGTGAAGAAGGAAAATGTGGCTAAGAAGAATGAAATGGGGGAATAATTAAATGGGGCTAGTGAAGAAGCACACACGATGTGAGAAGAAGCACACATGAAGAAGGAAAATGTGGTAAAGGAATAGGAAATAGGGTTGGTGAAGAAGCACACATGTTGTGAGAAGAAGCACACATGCTTTGAGGAAAGGGTACATGAAAAGTGGTGAGGAAAGAAAATGTGGTGAAAAAAGTGAATGAAAGAGGAGAGAACAAGTGGTTGAAAGAACACATTCTTTTAGGAAAGGGGACATGACAAGTGGTGAAGAAGGAAAATGTGGTGAAAAAGTGAATGCAAGAGGAGAGAAGGGGTGAAAAAGGAAAATGTTGTGAAAAAAGTGAATGAAAGAGGAGAGAACAAGTGGTAAAGAAAGAAAATGTGATTAAGGAATAGAAAATGGGGCAGGTGAATAAGCACACATGGTGTGAGAAGAAGCACATAAGTGGTGAAAAAGGAGATGTTGGGATGGGGTCCTCTGGGTCAGTTTTGGGGTTAAAACCCAAACTTTTGATGTAAATTTTGTGAAAAGATGTAAAGTCTCTACGGTTTGTGGATGTCGATCACGTAGGTAATTAGGAGTAAAAGTGGTTTTAGCACCTTGTCTATGTAAAGTCGAGTCAGTTTTGAGATCCACCCAAGGTTCGCAGACCATGGGATTGTATGTAAAAATCTATAAATAGGTGTGCCTTAGGGAGTCTAAGGCATGTGTATGTGTATGTGTATGTCTGAAAGGGGAAAAGGGAAAGTAAGGAGCTAGTAGATAGAAGAAGAAAGGCTCCACATCTGAGTGCGTGGAGGCCTAAAGTAGAGTCTGTAGCTGAGTGCGCGGATCCCTGCAACTGAGTGTGTAGGGTAGCTTTGAGTCTGTAATACCATATTGAAGATCAATAAAGAATATTGTTGAAGAATTCATGTGTTTATCTATTTACTTATGTTAGTTATGTTTGCGATATATGATGTGATTGAATAATGTCTTCATGAACTAATGATCTATTGATGCGTGACTTTATAGAATAAGTCTTAATAACTATGTGCAATGCATGTTAAATACTTTCAAGAATATTATAATACATTCTATTTTGTTTATTAAATACTTAAGTAGATATGCACGAGCTCAAATCTAGGGTTATTTTATGGTACGGGTAAGTGGAGGATTCATCTATTAAGGGCCTGCAAAGACCTACCATAGACCTTCGTGAAGGTCTAGAGGCTGTTTAAAGGAAGTTGCAGTACATAGCCCTAAGAGCCTATAGATCTACACAAAGACAGATCTAGGGAAATAAAAGACATCACACTGATATCTAGATGTAGAAACTTGGTTCTAGCATGCCCCCATACTGCTTTGAGTGAGACTTCAGCCTACGCTACATGGGTTGATGCTGAAAGGGCCACTAATGTAGCATTTTGTTTGGCATAATTAACTTTGAACCTGGGTGAGGTTTCACTAAGACAACAAATAGTTTCATTGCCGAGACTCGAATCTGCTTAAGGAGATGTGTGATGTCGCATCACTAGAATCTGACCAAGAATGAAATTAAGAAGTTGTTGGATAAAAAAATTCACGAATTCGCAACACTGGAGAACAAGAATTTGTGCCTGTAAAAGGAGTAGTGGTTGGACAAATATTTATATATGGAAATACATGGAATTTTCTTCTGCACCTTCCCAATCAAACTATACGAGTGGATAGCTAGGTTGGCAGATGGCTAAGGAAGGTGGAAGCTTGATGGTCCAATAATGTGGACTCTAGAGTTGCCACAATGGTTATAAGACTCTGAAGACAAGATCGCGCTCGTTGTCAACCACTTTCTCGATCGGATTATATGAGGATTTGTTACAAAGTTTGCGGTTGATACCTTGGTCATCTAGAGTGAAGCAAAGCGACATTTCTTCAAGGGACCATGAGGTAAGTATCTAAGATATTTGAATACTTGCATTAAGATGTCTTGTGTGAGAAATGGGTCATGCCATTTCCTTGATGTTTAGAGCTACGTGAAGTGGAAAACTCTTTAGAAATTGAGCGAAAGAAGGTCCTGAATATAGCCCATTGATTGGACCTCCTTTGAGGGATGACGAGGGAATGGTATAGGCTCACCGCAGAGTGTTGAGGAGCTGATAAGACAGGGTTTTACATAGATACATCATCCATCGACTCCACCTCCACCTTCACCTCCAGAACATACACCTTTGCCAACGCCTCTGCCACCACCACCGTCATTCAACATGTCAAACTCAATAAAGCTTTCAATTTTCAAGGGTATAGGGATTGAACATATAGATCAGTTCTCATTTGTTGTGAATTCTATGTGGATCGCACAACAGATCCCTAATGATAACATAAAGAAGGTATAGTTAGTTACTAGTCTGCAAGATTGCACACTAACGTGCTATATTAAGTACTATGTTGATCATCCTATAGCAATGCTAACAAAGACTAAGGATGATTTAAACAAAGAGTTTAGTAAGCATAAGTCTCAGTCTTAGTCAATGGTTGGATTTAAGGAAATCACGATGAGGGTTGATGAAATGCCTTGGGATTTAGATCAAAGGTTGAAGTGTGTGATCTTCGAAGCTAATATGAATCTCACATATGGGCAGCACCCCGAGTGGTTCATCGCCTTACTTTTGCCACACCTAAGGATTGCTTTGTCACAACAAAATATAGGAACTTAGGTAGAATCCCTGGAAATCGTGATGAGATTGCATGTGACACTTGTTAGGGTCTTCTAATAATAGGATTCATAATTTTGAATTGGCTATGGTTAGTCTTGTAATATTGTACATAAAAATGGGTTCTCCGATTACTAAATTTGAATATTGTACATACTTTTGCTTTCTGCAAAATTTTTTCCATATTAGAAATAAAAATTGTAAAGAGGGTATGTCCTAAAAGAATAATCAAAGGACAAAAAGAAAAAGAAAAGATAAAAAAAGTGAAAAATATGAACCCTAAACAAAAACAGATCATTAAAGTGTGCAAAATCAAGTGCCACTGCTTTTCCTTTTATGTGAAAAATAATGGTTGTGTGTAGTTTGTCATAAATGCTACAACCCATGATAGTCAAATAGCTTAATCTTGACTAATTCATGCTTTAAATTTCATGTTTATAGAGAGAGAATAAAGATCTAACCAAACTGTTTAACCTTGGCAGATCAATAGTTAGGTAGAGAAATAAAAATGTGCTCATAAGCTTAATCTAAGCCATTGGAAGTTATAAGGTTAGAAATAGATAGTTTTCTTGTCAAAAGAAAAGGAAAGAAAGGTTTTGCTAGCTTAAATGAACCCAACAAAATGAAGAAAAAAATGTTAGGATAACTAAAGGGTTGGTAGAAGAAAGGTTGCAGATGTACAAGGTTGTTAAATCATAAGCATATTTATCATGCTTAATCCTATGTTTCAGTGTGCAGGAGCATTTATGAGAGTGAAAATATGTTCACAAGCTTATGTGTTTAACTCCCCCTCATTTCCTTTTACTCCCACTACATACTTACTAATTTCCCCATTATCCCGTCATGTCTTATGAAATCCCATTTTCCCTTCATTTTGATCCTTACCCCTTAGTTTCACACATTTCCCTAGCAAATTACCCTCCAAAGGTCATCCCCCTATCCAAAACCCCTTTTCCCTAATGTGAAACTCATTCCCCATTGAAAAAGTCAATTTCCCCCTTATTAATTCCCCTATTTTACCTAAAACCCTTTATCCTAAGGTTTGCACCCCCCCCCCCCACACACCACATTATTTAATTTAATTCCTTGAATTCATATTTTCATGACAATCCTTTTAACCCACCACACTTGGTGCAGTTAAGAAATCCCTGCCACATTAAACCCTAGTCCCACTCCATTAACCTGCTTATCTTTAATCCCCACCTTATTCATTAATTAATTACAATTAGTTGTAATTAATCCCCAGGGCCCCGCAAATCTTCACCTCAATTCCCCTCTATGCTTCTTGACCACGCGATGGGTATTAGATCTCCCACCCCCGAATCTAATGGCGCACATCCACATCTCGCTCATTTCCTCTCCGACCTTTACTAGCCCGAGAGCACGCAAGATTCGTGGTTTTTCTCGGGCCCCATTCTGCTATGTGGCACTTCCGGGTGAAATCGTGCACTCTCAAGGAAATACCACCTGCCTACCAAAAGTGGTGCGATGGCCCCTAAAACCACTTCACCACCAAAATCCAAAACCAACCATTGTTCATTTATGAATTCCATACCAAATTCTAACCCTTACCGGTTAAAAGGCCGAAGAAGCCCATTTTGGCTCTTTTCGCTCGTTTGCACTGTGAATGCTGCCTAAGCCTTCATGTGCCACCTTGAGCCTTTGAAACTAAAATTGATTGCTGATTACCTCCTGAACAAGCTCCAGATGCCCCATTCAAGCATCCAATGCACAACTGAAGCCATTGTACCCTCTACAGTCACCATTGAAACCAACTTTCAACCTGAACCATCAATTTCCAAGTATTTTGAGAAAAAACCAGAATGACCCTCTTAATTTGAAAATGTTAAATTAATTTAAGAGATTAATTAATTGAATTTAATTAATTTTCATTAAACTGAAGAGTATTTCCACCTGAATAACCAAACCCCTATTTTCCAAACTGCAAATTCCCCGCTAACTGTACCAGAGTTCTTAGAGCCTCACTACTATAGTCTATACAAGCCTAATTCGAAACTCCCCCCTAGAAATGTCGTCCTAGACCTCTCTGGATGTGAGACCTATGTCAACCCCTCACTTGGACATCGACCATTTGGCACTAGCAGATAGGGATTTCCAAATAAAAGACACTTCTACCCCATCCAACCTTTTGAGGCTCCACTGCTAGAGTAAGGACAAATTCCTGAACCATGCCGATGACATCCACCTTTGGGAATCCAATTTAGCAAAATATCAATTCCCAAAAGTCCACCGATTCCCTGATATCATACATTTTTGTCATGCCTGCTATGTCCCTAGCCAAAGAGCTATTGTTGCTTCAAACTAGCAGCTCTTATTCACCATTACACCAAAGTCCATCAACCAAATGCTTCAAATCCAACCTAGCCAAAATTAGACCCCTCTATCCATTGGAGACCTATTGGACCTGTATATCACCCTGGACCTAGTTAATATAAGGCAAATCTTCCAGACTTTCTTCATTGAAGACTACCATACTCCTATAGATACCTCACCCTATTCTGCCACTATTTTTTTAGAAACTGGTAGATATGTAATCACCATGCTCTCAGGCATCCTAGGATACACCATAGATGAGCATGTGGATGAGGTCATCCTGGCCTTCTTGTCATTTTTACCCCAGGCAAGCCTCCTACTATCATGTACAATTATGTTTAGTTCATTGTAGACATGATGCATGGACAATTGAAAAGACTGCCCACTGAAAGAGTTTTCAAGTACTCTTTAGTGTTGTTTCACATATTTTTATATTACCAAGTAGATAGGTTCCCTGTAAGCATCCAAAAGTTGGCTACCGAGGGAAAAGAGAGATCATTTGTCTTATGGACTCCCTTGATCCAGAATTTTTCCACAACATTTACATACAAAGACTTCATATATTCATTCATCTACCCAGTCATGAACATGCTGACTAGTAACACTAAACCTAGAATCAGCCAAGAAATCAAGAAGGTTCTACAGATGGATAAGAACAACAAGGTGGGATACTAGTACCTGTACCAGAACCACACTGAAATCAAGGTTTATGATTGCCAATTATCCCCTTAAAAGTTTCTCAAATACCTCCCCATGAGGATATTTGCACTTGAGTATTTTAGACAAATCATTAGCTTTGATGAGGTCCACTTCCTATATGCTAGGAAGAAGACCGAGTTTAAGATGAAGAACCAATTGGGCCCATTCATTTGCAATAACAGAGAGGTTGGACCAGAGGTTGAAAAGATACTACAACAGATGAAGTTCAACAATAGCTTCATGTGGCAATATGACCCTCATGAGGTCATAAACAAGCTAAGACTCAGGGTCAAATTGGGACCTTACATCCATGACCCAAGACCTGACATTGAATAGTTTGCAAACCAATATGAGTGGTTGGAAAATACATTGATTGATATGGATAACATAGTTGTGGATGTGTAGAACACACTCATTGATTTAGAAAAAGAATTTGACCAGAGCTATTTCCTGCAGGTTCCAGAATTAGGAGAACCAATGAATGTTAATCCTATGTTATAGACCCCAACCAATGAAGAGAAGAATCCAAAAAGGAATAGGGAAGAGACATCAAGCTCTACCATGGAGACTACGAATGAGCCGTTTGAGCTCAGAAAAAGGCCCAAGTTGAATCTTGTGTCTGAATAGGAGCAAGACATTGAATCAATGGAAATAATTGACACTGAAACAATAGGGTAGAGGAGCAAAGGCACAATTTCATAAGGTGAAATGCAGCAACAATCAACCTACAGCACTCAATTGATTGAAAGACAACAAAGTGGTGAGGTTTCTTCCTTTCTCAGGCCAATTGATAAAGAAAAGGACATCAAAGAAAGGTACAAAGAAATAAATATGAGGAATGAGAAGTTGAAGGCAGATACATATGCCCAATACTTCAAACATACACCAGCAAACCAGAGCAGGCTAATGCCAGCCTTTGACATCAAAGCAGGAAAGATGCAGGTATCATTTTTGCAACCCACTGTTCAGCAACCAAATACCTCAAATGAGTATAAGAATACTGATTTTGAGGTATTGGCTAGGGATGTTCATCCCATTGAACAGATGGAGTTCCTCAAGCAGGCTGGAGAAATTATCTACTCCACCCTTATAGGAAAAGCCATGGCTGCACATAGGTTACAAGATTCATTAGATAATGTGAGAGCCCGGTACAAATTAGAGATGGCCTCCTCACAGGCCAAAGACAACAGGATAAAGTCATTAGAGGACTTGGTCATTGAGTTGGGCCATGATCCATGTGACATTAAGGCTACAGAAAAGCTGATCAAAAAGAAGAAGGAGGATACAAGAACCCTCAAGAAACAACTCAAGCTGCCACATTTACAACACCAACAAACAAAGGAGGTCCTGGAGAGCCAAACCAATCATGAAGAGATGATGGACCTAGCGCTGCAGTTGAATGATCAGATAAAGGAGATGAGAAAGAATTGGATAGCTTGATTTAGCTCAAACAAGCTAGTCTTGATGATGCTCCTGCAACTGTCATCCCAACAGCTACTGCTGTTGTACCTTCTACTTTGGTAGCATCCTTAACTCCCACAACTCCAATGGCCACAACACTGCTAGCATCTACACCAACTACATCAGCAACAGGGTCTACAACAATAGGTTGTATGGGTGATGAGGAAAACAGGTTGGTCAAAGCAATGGAATAAATGTCCATTAAGACCACTGAGATGAACAGGCTTAAGGAAAAAGTGACCAACATGGAAAAAAACTATAAACTGGCCCAAATCATGCAAACAGAAGAACGACAGAAGTCCATGACAATGACCAAAAGAATCAAAAACCTAGACAAGGAGCTGACAATGAAAGAACCTCTAGGTCAGGCTAAGGAGCAACTGTGGGCCAATATCATTGACTCTATCAATGATATTTGGCCATCCATCTAGTTTATTTTTGAATAACTTGATCTAATAAAGAAGGCTATAGAAGCCATTGAAGAGTCAAAGCAGAACTTGGAGACATGCGAGAGGAAGCTACAAGTATCATTCACTTCCTCAACTCCAAGAACAGGTATGAGTTGCAGTAAGAGATATCTAATAGAATAGGTACAATTTTGGAAGTGAAGAGGGTAATTGCCAAGAGGAATTTGATGCTAAACCTAGAGGATAAGTGCCAAACCATGGAATTGGCCATTGACAGATTCATGGTGAAGTTCAAAATTTTGAGGCAAAAGGGTTTACCAAATCCCTTGGTTATAAACGAAAAATTAATGACCTAGGAGGACTATAATGAAAAGATTAGAGAAGTGGCCAAAGATCAGGTAAATACTTTATCCATGAAGGGTATACCTACTGGCAAAGTATTGTATCAAACTTTTGAGAATTTGTTTTACCTCCAGCATGAGGTAAAACACCTTTTGCTCAATAGGCCTACTTTTGCCAAGTATACAAAGGCATATGAGATCTATAGGAAGATGCTTGATATCCAATTACCAGATGTTGAGACATGGCAAAAACTAAATGATTTACTTTAGAAATATGCAATAAAAATGTAAAATATAGAGTAAAAGTAAAAGGGCACATTAAAAGGATATTGATAGGTCAGCCAGGTCAAAGTGCATCAGATGAAAGGTCAAAGTAAATAGAACATCCAGCGTGAAGACCAAACAACAAAGCAGATTAAAGTGCAAAATATCAAAGGATCAAAGCCAACAGAACCTAAATAACAAGGACAACAAGCAATAGTTCAACAGATGTCTCTATCTTCTTGCATGAAGATATTTCTCTCTCCTAGATTAGTTCACAAGACAGTTTGGGATATTTTGTAAATTCTTTCTGTATAAATAATTCATAATTCGAAGTATTGAGTTTGGATTGCTATAAATTTGTAGAGTTATTTTTATCTTAAACCTAAGGGTTATTGTACCAATTTTCAATTCAACGGACTGGACCAAGTAATAAAAAGATTTCACTACAGGATTCATGAGATGAGCTATTACAGTGAAGTATCTTGTTTGTTTGATTTTGTTACTTTCTTATGTGTTTCATAAACTTAAATTTTATCTAAATTTGAATGAATTAACTATAAATTTGACACAAAATTTGTTTAAGTACACTTTTTTTTGCATAGTTAATCATTTATATGTTTTCCTCAGATATCTAGACTTGAGAACCCTTAATTGCTCTCACATACCGGTTGACCTCTTTCATTTCTCTTCATAATCCAGTCTAAGGAACCCTTAATTTTTCCTTGGATCCAATTAGAAACCATTTCACCATCAAGCCTTTGATATCTAAAATAAATTCTCTATGTTGTCCTTAGACACTGTTTTTAGAACTTGATCCAATCATGTTTGTCTGGCATTTTTACCCCATATCCCAATGATAAAAGTAACCCTTTGTTCATCTAAGTAAGTGATCTCGCCACCCAAATTCAAATAAAAAACCCAAGAACAATCATAGCTAGCCTAAAATCAAATAACTAAACAAAGTTAAATAAAAAAGAGAGAGCTCTCTTTGAGATTAGGAAGGCTCGATCTTGATCTCCAAAGTTGGTTTGTGGTTACCACTATCATTTCTTTTTCTGACAACTTAGAAGAAATTTTGGAGTGATAACATAATTGGCAACCATACTGGGGACTTCGATCCACAGTCAAATAAAACTTAAAGGAAACCTTAAAATTTAATCTTGAGCCCCTTAAGGTCATTTTTGTAAGTTGTTCTTAAAATGTTTCATAAAAGGCAATTAAAAAGTTAAAATTCTGGCTCCCAAGAAGACTCACTATACCAGGGCAAACACATATCCAAACCTTGCTAATTAGTTGATGACCTAGATAGGATTTTAAGAAAACCAAAAAAGGTAGAAACACAAGCAAGTAGTAGCCAGTTAGTTAAAGAAAATTCACTCCCCGAAGAATTATCAACTTTAGAGGAAATTCCATTTGATTTGTCATTTGATCTTTCATTGTTTAGAAATAAATCAGAGAATGCAATTCATGAAACTGTGTTAGACCCTAATTTTATTCAACTCATTGAATAAAAAAAGGTTCCCATACATCCAGATTTGGATAAATTTGTGTTGGATACTTTTGACAAGTTAGAAGCTTTAATGTCCACATTAATAAGCCATATAGATGATGCTTAACTTCAACAATCTGTTGAACTAACTTCCCTTACTGCTACTACCTCTGAAATTTCTGCACAATATTCAAATACTGTAAATACACCTACATTTACTACCACCTCACCAATAATATCCACCATGGTCCATTCCCCTAAACCAGTCATTCATCGGCTTCCTATCCAGGCAAACTCCTCATCCTCACCTAGTTCATCTCTATTTGTTTCAAGCCCTTCCTCAAGTATCGGCACCTTACCCCCTAGTCAAGCTAGAATCCAAGCCATGATTGACTGATATGCACCTCTCGTTTTGCCTGCACAAATCCATGCCATGCCCCAATATTATCAAAGCAAAATCTTTTTGTTTGATGCTACTGGCCAGTACACTACCCAACAACATGTGAACAAAATGACTGACTATTTTGAGTTGCATTAGATAGATGAATCTAATGTCCAAATGAGGTTGTTTGCCCAAACATAAACTAGGGATGTTAAGAAATGGTTCAAAGATTTACAAGCTAATCATATTGCATATTTAGGTGCTTTTCATAGATTATTCATTGATAGATGGGAGAGAAAGAAAAACCCTCTGCAAATACTTTCTGAATATGATAACATTAGAATAGATCCTAGTGAGACAGTTCAGGATTATTGTACTAGGTTCAATAGCATCTACAATGCAATGCCCGCTAATCATAAGCCTCCACCTGACCTAACACTAATCAAATTCCCTGATGATTTTAACACTGACATGTCATACCAATTAAGGGAAAGAAACCCTGAAACATTGGAACAAATGCAAAATAATGTTGTTAGTGTAGAGGCCAACCTATTAGCTAAGAAAGCTAGAATGAGAAATGAAAAGAGAGTTGTCATTAAAGAGGAAACTTCCACTTCTGATGGTAAAATAGATAGTTTAGTGAAGAGTGTGGAGAGAATAATGGATAGATTAGAAAACATGGAAAGAAAAACTCAGTGGGAGAACCAGCAACCACCCCTAATAAGAAACCCAAACTTCAGGAAGAACCCTGACACTAGAAAGAATACTATACTAGATTAGAAAATTAGGCCACCCTTCCAGGAAAACTATGCTGAGGGTTCATAGAGCCATGCAGGAGAGGATGAAACCCAGATAAAATTATTAGGAATAAAAAATGAAGATGTTGTTTTTCATACTCAAGAAAAACAGGAATTGTATATGCTACAACAATTGCAATTAAAATCTAGGGAATCTTTCACCTTTTAATAGGGTTATGAATAAGCTATATATGAACTTCAAAAACAATATAGCCTAAGAAGTAAAAAGAACAATGAAGCTCCCACTAAAATATCAATCCAGACCCACACTAAAAATATAACATAAGCTCTTGTCACTAAAATTTTACAAATCCTTCTTAGGGGAACATAGGAGACTTCTACCCCAAAAATTGTAGATATAACTTCATCTGAAACTCAAACTAAAACAGTCACTAAAAACATTCCAAATAGGAGTAATCAAAACAAAACTACTGAAACACAGACTGAAATACCATGTACTGAAAAACAAGATAAAAACACACAAACTGCATTTATTAAGAAATATCTCATCCAAACAAACAAAGCTCAACTGCCTTTCAACCTCAAGACTGAAATAGAAAAATTGAAAATATCGGTCCCTTTGATTGAGCTAGTGAAAAATGAATCCTATAGATCACGGATCATAGAAACTTTAAGTATAGGTGAAGGCGAAGATGCAACCAATTTGAATGATTATCAACCTAATTTATTGTTTGTCCCTGAGGTAAATGGTACACATTAGCAAGGAGGAATCCCTTCTTACTACATTAGCCTACACATTCATGGCATAGTATTACATAATGTTATGCTAGACTTAGGGGCATCCCATAGTTTGATGCCAAAAGAAATCATGGAGAGACTAAACTTAGATATCACCAGACCATATAAGAATTTGTTTTCCTTTGACTCTAGTCAAGTTAAGTGCCTTGGCATGATTAAAGATTTATGTGTAAATCTAGTCCAATGCCAAAAAAAGAGTATTGTGATGGACATAGTAGTTGTAAACATCCCACCCAAATATAGAATGTTGTTATCTCACTCATGGGGAGAAAACTTGTAAGGATCCTTGCAATTAGATATGTCATATGCCACCATATCTATTTTTGGTCAACAAAGAAAACTATACAGAGATACCTTGATGAAATACATGGTGAGTAGTGCAGAAAAACCACAAAATTTCCCAATATACTCCATGCATTTTGCTATGGACTCTTTCATCTTGTATAGTTTAGATCATGAAAAAAAGAAAATCACAGCTAAACAACAAAAATACAAAATAGCTGACAATGAAAACATTTTTCATGAGTCCCCGTGGCATTTGGATTTTGATGGATCTATCAATAGGTTAGTGGCAGGAGAAAGAGTGTGGATCCACAATATGGAGAGTGATCATGCCGAATGTCATGCATTTAGGTTAAATTTTAAATGCACAAATAACATGGCAGAGTATGAAGCTCTAATATTAGGATTACAAATGGTTAGAAAACATGGATCCAAGAGAGTTTCTATACTTAGAGACTTAGAATTGATTATTTAACAAATTAATGGTGAATACTCTGTAAACAATCCCAGACTGAGTTAATATAGAGTGACTATACTAGATTTGATCAAAGACGTTCTTGAAACAAACTTTTCTTCCATTCCTAGAAAAAAAATATGCAGGCCCATAGTCTAGCTACTTTTTCTAGTACTTGCAAATTTCCCTTTTAGCCCAACCATCA
The DNA here is from genome assembly GCA_000404065.3 of Pinus taeda. Classification (NCBI taxonomy): domain Eukaryota; kingdom Viridiplantae; phylum Streptophyta; class Pinopsida; order Pinales; family Pinaceae; genus Pinus; species Pinus taeda. Next base: position 26,968 of record APFE030844848.1, read on the forward strand.
ATACACTGTAGAAGTGAGACATAGGCCTGTCATACTAGACAATTTGAAGTATTGGCAGATTTTCTCATAGGATTCTAAAATTTATGATTACATGAATGCTGAAGGTGAGTTTCATAATTGTAATATACATACAGAATGTATAGTAGACAATGACATAGATAGTGGGATAGATGTAAATATTTTAGATATAGGTAAACCTACTAATTTCAGTAAATTAGAAGTAGATAACTTAGAAAATGTAGAAATAGAGGAAATAATGAATGATGATACTGAAATTCTTAATCTTAAAAATAATTTTTTACTAAGGGATTAGTCCCCTTAGAAGATTTGTTTGATTCCAACGATGTATCTAGGAAACTGGAAATGGAGCCTTTGAGAGTAGATATAGAACAATGCAACATAGGAACTGAAGAAAAACATAAACTCATTAAATTATCTAAACCTTTACCTCCAGATGAAAAGGTTAAATAGATGAATCTGTTTAAAGAGTTTCAAGATGTATTTGCATGGAGTTATGAAGACCTAATCTTATGACACCAGCATAATTCAACACAAGATACCAATCAAAGAGGACCATAAACCTTTTAGATAGAAACTTAGGAGGATTAATAAAGTTCTTATGCCATCTATTCAGAAAGCAGTTAAAATAATGTATGATGCCCAAATTATAGCTCCCATTAGATATTTAGATTGGTTTTCAAAATTAGTCACTATTAGGAAGAAAACTGGAGAAATCAGACTTTGTGTTGATTTCAAAAATTTGAACAAGGTATCATTAAAATACAACTATCCTCTACCAAAAATGGACAATATCCTTCAGAGGGTAGTAGGCTCATCCAAAAGTTCACTGCTTGATGGATTTTCTGGATATAACCAGATCTTAGTTCAACCAAAGGACCAAGCCAAAACTGCATTTACTACTCCTTCTGTTACCTTCATGTTTTTGAAGATGCCTTTTGGATTAATTAACATAGGAGCAACATTTTAAAGAGCTATGGATATAGATTTTTCCAAGGAGATCCATGATTTCCTAGTGGTTTACTAAGATGACATCACAATCTTTTCTAAATCTGATAATGAACACCTAGATCACCTGAGAAGAGTCTTCATTAAATGCAAGAAATTTGGTATTTCCTTAAATCCCAAAAAGACACTCTTTGGTCTAGAAGAAGGTAAACTATTGGGACATATAATATCCAAAGATGGAATTAGAATAGATCCTACTAGAATAGAGGCAACCTTGGCCATCACCCATCCTAGAAACATCAAGGAATTGCCGTCATTTTTAGGCAAAATTAATTTTCTTAGGAGGTTTAGGCAAAATTAATTGCAGAATTGACTAGAGAATTTAATAACATGTTAAGAAAAGATTCAACACTTAAATGGATAGTGGAGGCAAAATAGTCCTTTGAAGCCATCAAGGAAGCCCTAAACAAAACTCCAGTCCTTATAAGTCCTTATTTTCAGAAAGATTTTATAATTTTTTCTTTTGCTTCAGAACACACTATTGTCGCAGTCTTGTTGCAAAAGAATGACCAGGTATATGAACAACCAATTGCATTTTTCAGTAAATCCTTAAGAGATTCCACAATCAAATACAACATTATGGAAAAAAAAAGCATTGGCTTTAGTAAAGGCTATTAAAGACTTCAGAGTGTACATTTTGTATTCTCACATCATTGCTTATGTTCCAAAGTCAGTAGTAAAGGAAATTTTGACACAAAATGGGCCTGAAGGAAAGAGAGTCAAATGGATTGCCACTATTTTGGAATATGACATAGAAATAAAGCCCACTAAAGTTATCAAAGGCCAATTTTTATCCAAACTCATGTTTGAATCTAACAGTTAGGCCCTAGATATAAATTTCATTGGTGCCCTTGATGATCAGGAAGAGATGGCGACTCCATAGACCAGTGAACCTTTTGCTGATTCACCTTGGTATGAAAATATCATATATGTATTACTGAACTTACAAGCTCCTCCTTGTTTGACAAGAACTAAATCTAGATTTTTGAAAATGAAGTCATTAAGATATTGTATTATGGATAGTGCTTTGTTTTGGAAAGACAATGGTGGCATTCTGTGAAATTGTTTACTAAAATATGAAGCTGATTAAACTATGCAAGAATTTCAAGTAGGAGATTGTGGAGGACACTTGTATTGGAAGACTACTATTGACAAAATTCAGAGGGCTTGTTTTTACTGACCCACTCTTTTTGAAAATGGTAAGAAACATGTGACCTCCTATCATAACTGCCAGATATTTGAGGGAAAAGTAAAGCTTTCACCTTTACCTCTTAAGCCCATCTCCATAGAAATGCCATTCCAAAAATGGGGGTTAGACTTCATTGGAGAAATGCACCTAGCCTCCTTAGCCTAACATAAGTGGATTTTGGAAGCCACTGATTATTTTACCAAATGGATAGAAGCCATCCCTTCTAGACAAGCTATAGACTCTGTCATTATCTCCTTCCTAGAAAACAATGTTGTGTCAAGATTTGGATGCCCCCAAAAGCTCATTACTGATAATGAAGCTACTTTTAAGTCCAAGAAGATGGTAGACTTCTGTAACAAATAACACAATGGCCACTCCACTGCCTATTACCCTCGAGGTAATGGACTTGCAAAATCCTCTAACAAAAGCCTTGTCAATATTGTTAAGAGATTATTGGAAGACAACAAAAAGACATGGAACAAAAAGTTGGTCAATGCCTTATGGGCATATATACTAACTACCAAAAAGTCCATTGGTACATCTCCCTATTAGTTAGTATATGGGATGGATGTTGTTTTTCCATCCTCTCTGGGAGTGCCAATGATGAAACCAGTTTGTAGCATGAACCACCAATTTCCAAGTATTTTGAGAAAAAACCAAAACGACCCTCTCAATTTGAAAACATTCAGTTAATTTAAAAGATTAATTGATTGAATTTAATTAATTTTCTCTAAATTGAAGAGTATTTCCACTTGAATACCCAAACCCCTCTTTTGCAAACTGCAAATTACCCTATAACTGTACCAGAGTTCTCAAAACCTCACTGTTACAGCCTATACAAGCCTAATTCACACCTTTCCCCCTAGAAATGGCTTCCCAGATCTCTCTGGATGTGAGACCTGTGTCAACCCCTGACCTGGACATCGACCATTTGGCACTAGCAGATAGGGATTTCCAAATAAAAGACACTACTACCCCATCCAACCTTCTGAGGTTCCACTGCTGGAGTAAGGATAGATTCCTGAACCATGCCGATGACATCCACCTTTGGGAATCCAATTTACCCAAATATCAATTCCTAGAAGTCCATCGATTCCCTAATATCATACATTTTTGTCATGCCTTCTATGTCCCTAGCTAAAGAGCTATTATTGCTCCAAACGAGAAGCTATTATTCACCATTACACCAAAGTCCATCAACCAAATGATTCAAATCCAACCTAGCCAAAATCAGACCCCTCTATCCATTGGAGACCTATTGGACCTATATATCACCCTGGACCTAGTTAAGATAAGGCAAATCTTCTAGACTTTCATCATTGAAGA